>CM056057.1:61263180-61543180 GCA_029574335.1 Rana kukunoris
TTGGTTCTTTTTAATTATTATAGTGACTGACGAGTTCCATCTTGGTGGTCTGGAGAATACAACCTGGAGAATCTTAGTGAATTTGGAGATCAGTCCCCTGGAAAAGAGTGACACCCCCTGGTGGTGAAAGCGTATAAAGACCTGTAATATAGGAGAGCAGATGGCGACTGGTGGAGGGCAGCATGTGGTGGTTTTGATAATAAAATCGCAAGGTTTACTTGGACACAATAAGGACTTTACCCGCTTAAGCCCCGGACCATTATGCAGGTAAAGGACCAGGCCCCTTTTTGCGATTCGGCACTGTGTCGCATTAACTGACAATTGTGTGGTCGTTGCGACGTGGCTCCCAAACAAAATGTTCCCCACAAATAGAGCTTTCTTTTGGTGGTATTTGATCACCTCTGCGGTTTTTATTTTTTGTGCTATAAACAAAAATAGAGCGACAATTTGAAAAAAATGCAATATTTCTTACTTTTTGCTATAATAAATATCCTCAAAAAATATATATATATAAAAAAAAAATCTTCCTCAGTTTAGGCAGATGCGTATTCTTCTACATATTTTTGGTAAAAAAATCGCAATAAGTGTTTATTGATTGGTTTGCGCAAAAGTTATAGCGTTTACAAAATAGGGGATAGTTTTATGGCATTTTTATTAATATTTTTTTTTTTTTTTTACTAGTAATCAGTGATTTTTTCGTGACTGCGACATTATGGCGGACACTTCGGACACTTTTGGGATCAGTGTCATTTTCACAGCGGTATAAAAGTGGTATAAAAATGCACTGATTACTGTGAAAATGACACTGGCAGTGAATGTGGCTAACCACTAGGGGGCGCTAAAGGGGTTAAGTGTGTCCTAATGTGTGTTTCCTATTGTAGGGGGGCGTGGCTGGACGTGTGACGTCACTGATGACAGGGAACAGTCGATCAATGACAAGCCACAGAGAAGAACCCGTTCTTCAGCTCTTGTGACCCGATCGAGGGACACCGGTGGCAATCGGGTACCGCGGGCGTGGTCATGGAGCTTCGGACGGCGGCGCGCTCGCGACCCACAGCTGGGTTCTTGAAGGGGACATACATGTATGCCCTTGTGCCCAGCTGTGCCATTCTGTCGACTTTTAATAATAGGACACTTACCTGTCCTGGAGTCCAGCGATGTCGGCACCACAGCTGATGTTTCTTTCCATCAGCTGTCCAGTGCATGTCACCTCCATTGCAAGTAAGGGAACCCGGCACTGAAGCCTTTAGACTTCATGCCGGGAACCCTACTGCGCATGCATGAGGCTACGCTCCTCTCTTCTACTGGCCCAGCGGCCTGGGAAGGAGCCCGGGCGGTGACGTCAACTCCCGCAGATGAGGCTCCCGGAAGTGGAAAGAGAGGTATCTTGTCCCCCCTCCCCCTGAAAGGTGCCAAATGTGGCACCGGAGGGGGGGGGGGGGAGGAGCGAAGTGAAACTCTGCTTCAAATTATTAGTGTAAGATTGTTTCACTTATTCTTATTACTGCATTTGAGTTTTTAAGACATTTTGGCAGTGTCACTCTCACTTACAAATTTCAATTGTTAAAGCAATTAATTGCACATTCACTTTATATAGCGTTGGTCCTCCCACACCCCCCCATCTCCACCGACGCCTGTGTGCACTCAGCCGTGTGCACTCACAGCTTTCGGCTTCACGGCCGAGCACGCACAGCGCATGCGCGAGTCGCGCTGCACTCTAGGAAGGGACAGGCGATCTCCTGTGACCTGTCACGTGTCCCAGGAGATCGCCTAGAGGGAGGGGCCACCTAAGGCAAGAGGAGGAGTCGTAGGCAGCCCGTAGGTGGAAGTAGCAAGTGGGACAGGAAGTCCCACTCCTACCAAAGCCCCCACAGTTAGAAAAACCTAATAGGACACACTTAACCCCTTGATTGCCCCTAGTGTTAACCCATTCCTGGCCAGTGTCATTTATACAGCATTCAGTGCATTTTTATAGCACTGGTCACTGTATAAATGTCACTGGTCCTAAAAAAGTGTCAAAAGTGTCCGATTTGTCCCCTGCAATGTCACAGTCTCGCTAAAAATCGCTGATCACCACCATTACTAGTAAAAAAAATCCCATAAATCTATCCCAAAGTTTGTAGACGCTAAAATTTTTGCGCAAACTAATCAATATATGCTTATTGCGATATTTATTTACCAAAAATATGTAGTAGAAGCTCTATTTGTGGCAAAAAAATTACATAAATTTTGTTTGGGTACAATGTCGCACGACCGCGCAATTGGGAGTTAAGGCGACACAATGCTGGATCGCAAAAAATGGCCTGGTCATTAAAGGGGGTAAATCCTTTAGAAGCTGAAGTGGTTAAAGTGTATTTATTTTTCAATTACGTTTGAAAAACCGCTGGGCAAATACTGTGTGACAAAAAATTGCAACGATTGACATTTTATTCTCTAGGGTCTCCGCTTTACAAAAAGTAAAAAAATATTGGCCCGGATTCACAAAGCACTTACGCTGACATAGTGCAAATGTGCACCCGGCATATGTGTGCACCAGAGTCACAAACCAACATACGTCCAAAAACAGGCCATCCTACCCCAACGTATCTTGCTTACATTCACGGCGTACGTAGTGATCCGGCGTAGCTTAGGCAGTTGTGCCGGCGTAGTTGTGAGCATGCGCATAAGGGTGCAGTTTCATGCGTCCACGTCACAGCGCATGCGCAGTTCGTAATACGCCGGGCGTAAAACCCTGCACCATGCTCAGACTATCATTTGCATGAGGTCACTCCCTCTTCCACTTATGCTGGCCTGCGCCTTTGAAAATAAGCTACGCTGGCGTATCTTGGTGAGCAATAGCTTGCTGAATACAGTGCATGCCTCTCCACGCTGCGCCGGCGTAGCGTATGTGTATGTACTACGCCGGTGTAAATGTGAACCCGGGCCATTGTGTTTTTTTCAAAATTTCAAAAGTTTTTTTTTGTTTATAGCGCAAAAAATAAAAACCGCAGTGGTGATCAAATACCACCAAAAGAAAGCTCTATTTGTGGGAACAAAATGATAAAAATATAATTTGGGTACAGTGTTGTATGACCGCGCAATTATCATTCAAAGTGCGTCAGCGCTGAAAATCTGGGCAGGAGGGGGGGTTTAAGTGCCCAGTAAGGAAGTAGTTAAGAATTTTATTATTTATTTTATTTTTTACTCCATTGCTGACAGGAGGGAAGGGAGCAAGTGGGGGTCGAGGGTCATTAGCTGATGAGGGTCATTAGAGGCTGGCTGCAAGAACCTGAAAGAGACAGAAAAATGGGAGAAACTGCCCAAAAATAGGAGTGCCAAGCTTGTAGCAGAATACTCAAAAAGACTTGAGGCTGTAATTGGTGCCAAATGGGCTTCACCAAAGTATTGAGCAAAGGCTGTGAACACTAAGAGCCGGTTCACACTGGGGCGGCACGACTTTGGGGGCGACTCCACAAGGCGTCCTGAGGACGACTTCAGAGGCAACTTGCAAAATGACTTCTGTATAGAAGTCAATGCAAGTCGCCCTGAGTCGTCCTCAAAGTCATACAACAACCTTTTTCTAAGTCGGAGCGACTTGCCTCGCTCCTATTAGAACGGTTCTATTGACTAGAATGGGACGCGACTTGTCAGGCGGCTGAGTCTCCTGACGAGCCGCCCTGGTGTGAACCGGCTCTTATACACATGGGATTTGTTTTCGTTTTTATTTTTAATAAATTTGCAAAGGTTTCAAACAAACTTTTTTCACGTTGTCTTTATGGGGGATTGTTTGTAGATTTTTGAGGAAAATAATGAACTGAATCCATTTTAGAATAAGGCTGTAACTTAACAAAATGTGGAAAAAGTGAAGCTCTGTGAATATTTTCCGGATGCATTGTATATTACATTTTGTTAGGGTTTTAATTAGGGTTGTCCCGATACCGATACCAGTATCGGTATCGGGACCGATACCGAGTATTTGCGGGAGTACTTGTACTCCCGCAAATACCCCCGATACCCAAATAGAATACTCCCCCCCCCCTGCCAACGCTGCCGCCGTATAAGCAAATCCGTCCCCGCCGCCGTATATACAAAGCCGCCGCCGCCGCGAACATTATAGGCACCTTTGAATAGCTGTTTTCCCGCTGCACGTGTATAGACACTCCCCCTTGCTCGGATCTGTCCAATCCCGAGCAAGAGGGAGTGTCCTTAATATGGCGCGCGGCAGGGAAAAGAGCTATTGAAAGGTGCCTATAATGTTCGCGGCGGCGGCGGCTTTGTATATACGGCCGCGGCATCATCATCAGGTAGGGGGGGCATGGCTGCAATATGGGGGGGACATGGCTGCAATATGGGGGGGGACATGGCTGCGTATATGGGAGGGACATGGCTGCAATATGTGGGGGACATGGCTGCAATATGTGGGGGACATGGCTGCATATGGGGGACATGGCTGCAATATGTGGGGGACATGGCTGTATATGGGGGACATGGCTGCAATATGTGGGGGACATGGCTGCAATATGTGGGGGACGTGGCTTTATATGGGGGACATGTCTGCAATATGTGGGGGACATGGCTGTATGTGGGGGACATGGCTGTATATGGGGGACATGGCTGCAATATGTGGGGGACATGGCTGCAATATGTGGGGGACATGGCTGCATATGTGGGGGACATGGCTGCAATATGTGGGGGACATGGCTGTATATGGGGGACATGGCTGCAATATGTGGGGGACATGGCTGTATATGGGGGACATGGCTGTATATGGGGGACATGGCTGCAATATGTGGGGGACATGGCTGTATATGGGGGACATGGTTGCAATATGTGGGGGACATGGTTGTATGTAGGGGACATGGTTGTATGTAGGGGACATGGCGGCAATATGTGGGGGACATGGCTGTATATGGGGGACATGGCTGCAATATGTGGGGGACATGGCTGTATATGGGGGACAAGGCTGCAATATGTGGGGGACATGGCTGCAATATGTGGGGGACATGGCTGCATATATGGGGGGACATGGCTGCAATATGTGGGGGACATGACTGTATATGGGGGACATGGCTGTATGTGGGGGACATGGCTGTATATGGGGGACATGGCTGCAATATGTGGGGGACATGGCTGCATTTGGGGACACGTTTAAAAAAAGTATCGGTATTCGGTATCGACGACTACTTGAAAAAAAGTATCGGTACTTGTACTCGGTCCTAAAAAAGTGGTATCGGGACAACCCTAGTTTTAATACCACTTTAGGTTATGGAATACATGTACACTCATACATTATTTTTCTTTTATGCCTCTAAGAGCTGCTCTTAAAATTCTGATGGGCGGGGCCACATAGTCTAACATAGAAATGCGTTTAGAGGCATTAAAAAAAATCTGTACGCCTGTAAAAGTGGATTTTATTCTTTTATTTTTATGCTTGTGTGCGTGAGACCTATTGCATTTCTGTGGACCCTTCATCTAATAAGCTTTAGGCCACATTCCCACCCGTACCACGTGCCTTTTTTTTTTTTACCGCATTCGTCACGTGACAGTAAATGGGCTGCCCTATGTGTGACATACGTGGCAACTTAACCGATTGAAGCCCGCGCTATAGTCAAATGATGGCTACAGCACGGGCCTGAAAATCCAGAAGGATGTCAATAGACGTCCTCCTCTTTGCACGCGCAACGCGTGCCCCCTGCAGGGAGCGCACTGTGATCACCGGGTCACTGAGATTCGGTGGATCACAGATCCGTGTAAGAGGCTGGTCCCGACCCCTTACCATGAGATCACCTATCAGCAAATGACAGCTGATCACTTGATGTAAACAAAGGATCTGTAATCAGCTTTTTTTTCTCACGCTATCAAAATCGATCACCGGCTTGTTCACAAAGGACATCAGTCCAGAAGAGGAAGGAGGCACATCTTGGTTGGCACCGCTCCTTGTATAGATTTCACATCAGATCATTCAGTGACCTCATCCCAGGGATTTGTACTCAGCTCTGCTTCCTCATACAAATCAATTCCTGTCATGACGTCACTAGCAATACTGCATTACTCATGATCCAGGAGAACTACAAGGCTCAGCATGACCTGAGATCGGTTGCTGCGTCAGATTCAGCTCTACAATCAAATAAACTACACCCCATGGTATGTAAGCTGGCACTCTATATGACAATAAATCCCAACAGTTACTCAGTGACATGATACCATCGGCTGCAGATGTTCAGGTAATGTCAGCTCTATGCCGTTCCCTGTCACTTCCAGCTCTCTCTTCTGGGACGGTTACAATATCCCGCTCCGTCCGCTGATTGGCTGAGAGATTCTCTAACTGACGGCTGAGTGGGCATCCAGCTGCTGCTGATTGGACAGCTGCCAGACCAGTCAGAGTACAGCGAAAAGATTGGAAGGTACATCAGTAAAGCGATTTGATTGGCTGGTTCGTCTACCTCTCGGGAAAGTTCTGAGGGGACCACAGGTAGAATCATTGTTAGAGCTCCTCCAGCGCTCTACAATAAACCCCGCCCTTCACAGTACTGATTGGCCGAACTGCCTGACTGACATTCCCAAACTGGTACAGTCGCGAAACATCTCCTTAGCCCGCCCTTCACAGCACTGGTTGGCCGAGCTGTTGCCTGACTGACATCCCCATCTGAAACAGTTGAGAAGCTTCACCTTAGCCCGCCCCCTCACAGCACTGATTGGCCGAGCATTTGTCTGACTGACAGTCCAATCTGGAACAATCGGGAAGCTTCTCCTTAGCCCGCCCCCTCACAGCACTGATTGGCCAAGCTGTTGTCTGATTGACAGGTGTGGACGTTCGCGAAGCTTCTCTATTTCAATTGACCAACCCACCGCCTCTGATTGGACAGTGCTCTTTCGGTCTGGAAGCCTCGGGAAAGTTCTGCGGCTCGGGTGTCTCACGATTGGCTGGTTGTGCGGGGAACGCTCGGGAACCTTCGGGAATGTTGCTAAGCGACGTGATAAGCATAGCGAGGACTGCTCTGCGATTGGATGGAAGCGGCGTGACGTCCCCGCACGGGAGATGAATATATAGAAGTTTAGTAGAGCGATGTGATACTCTACACACCGAGTGTAATATCATCATCCATAGACTGGAGAGAAGAGAGTGGAGACACAGCGATCATATCACAGCCTGTGATCACTGAGAAGAATCCAGCAGCAGTCCAGCTCCTTCACCACAAGACTCCATTATTACTTCTAGAGACATGGCACCTAAAGGAGTGGCGATTGGCATTGACCTGGGCACCACCTACTCCTGTGTGGGGGTTTTCCAGCATGGCAAGGTGGAGATCATCGCCAACGACCAGGGGAACCGCACCACCCCCAGCTACGTGGCCTTCACTGACACCGAGAGACTGATCGGAGATGCCGCCAAGAACCAGGTGGCTCTGAACCCCCAGAACACTATCTTTGATGCCAAGAGGCTGATTGGCCGGAAGTTTGATGATCTCATAGTGCAGTCTGACATGAAGCACTGGCCCTTCCAGGTGGTGAGCGAAGGAGGAAAGCCCAAGGTCAAAGTGGACTATAAGGGATAGATGAAGACCTTCTACCCTGAGGAGGTCTCCTCTATGGTGCTGCTGAAGATGAAAGAGACAGCAGAGGCGTACCTGGGCCACCCGGTCACCAACGCCGTCATCACCGTTCCAGCCTACTTCAATGACTCTCAGCGCCAGGCCACCAAGGATGCCGGGGTAATCGCTGGACTCAATGTGCTGAGAATCATCAATGAGCCAACAGCAGCAGCCATCGCCTATGGCCTGGACAAAGGGAGCCGTGGAGAGCGCAACATCCTCATCTTCGACCTGGGAGGTGGCACCTTCGATGTCTCCATCCTCACCATTGATGACGGCATCTTTGAGGTAAAAGCCACAGAGGGTGACACTCATCTGGGTGGGGAGGACTTTGATAATCGCATGGTTAACCATTTTGTTGAGGAATTCAAGCGCAAGCACAAAAAGGACATTAGTCAAAACAAGAGGTCCCTGAGGAGGCTGAGAACAGCATGTGAGAGAGCCAAGCGCACCCTGTCCTCCAGCACCCAGGCTAGCATTGAAATTGACTCTCTCTATGAGGGCATTGACTTCTACACCTCCATCACCAGAGCCCGCTTTGAGGAACTGTGTGCCGATCTCTTCCGTGGCACCCTGGAGCCCGTTGAGAAGGCCCTGAGAGATTCCAAGTTGGACAAATCACAGATTCATGAAATTGTCCTGGTGGGGGGCTCTACGCGTATTCCTAAAGTACAAAAACTGCTGCAGGACTTCTTTAATGGAAGAGAACTCAACAAGAGCATCAACCCAGATGAAGCTGTGGCCTATGGGGCTGCTGTTCAAGCTGCGATCCTGATGGGAGATAAGTCAGAGAATGTGCAGGACTTGCTCCTACTAGATGTGGCTCCTCTTTCCTTGGGCTTGGAGACAGCCGGTGGGGTCATGACTGTCCTCATCAAACGTAATACAACCATTCCTACCAAGCACACTCAGGTTTTCACCACCTATTCAGACAACCAGCCCGGTGTCCTCATTCAGGTGTATGAAGGCGAGCGAGCCATGACCAAAGACAACAACCTCCTAGGGAAATTTGAACTGAGTGGCCTCCCTCCTGCTCCCCGAGGAGTGCCACAGATTGAAGTCACATTTGATATCGATGCCAATGGCATCCTCAATGTATCAGCTGTGGACAAGAGTACCGGCAAACAAAACAAGATTACAATTACGAATGACAAAGGTCGTCTGAGCAAAGAGGAAATTGAGAAGATGGTGCAAGATGCAGAGAAATACAAAGTTGATGATGATGCACAACGAGAGAAAATTGCTGCCAAGAACTCTCTAGAATCTTATGCCTTCAACATTAAGAGCATGGTGGAGGATGAGAACATGAAAGGCAAGATTAGTGAGGAGGAGAAAAAGCTCATCTCTGAGAAGTGTACAGAGACCATTGGCTGGCTGGAGAACAACCAACTGGCAGAGAAAGATGAGTATGCCCATAAGCAGAAGGAGCTGGAAAAGGTGTGCCAACCCATCGTCACCAAGCTGTACCAGGGAGGCATGCCAGGCTCTAGCTGTGGTGCTCAAGCCAGGCAAGGCACCAGCTCAGGACCTACAATTGAAGAAGTAGATTAAAAAGGACTCTGTATTAAAAAGACTGGACTTTTACTGCACTATGTGTGCCAGTAATATAAGCCAAGGACTTTACACACAAATTTATAAAGACTTTTACAGGGGTAAATATTCCTTATTTATGTTTATTGTTTTTCTTTCTATCCTTGTTGTTTTATTTTGTGATGCTTACATGTGTGCATGAATAGGAAAATGTCACACAAGTCACATGCAAGTTTTTATGGGAAGAATATATTTTTTATTTTTTTAAGCTTTATTATTTAATAAAATGTTTTTTAAATATATATAACCTCTGATGTGTTTTTTTTATAAATTGTTTTGAGTGTTCAAATAAATACAAAACCCTTTTTGTTTGGATGAAGCAGGGACAAGTATCCTGTCATTTTTCCCCTCACTTGTTGACAAGAAGGCCCAATAAAATATTTTATTATATATATTTTATATATAAAAATATATATATATATATATACACACACATACATACACAAGATAATTGTTTCAGGTTTCCCTGCTGTCTGTTCTGTACTGTACCAGTGTATTTATTACTTCCCTTTAGACTATTAGTGTCACTGGGATAAAAAGGGAAAGAAAATCACCAGGGCGGCACCAGACAGCAGTGAAAGCCTTTAAAATTAGTAAAACAAAATGTATTTGGTAAAGGTAAAGTGTATACAAACCCTAACAATGAACTTGTTTTCTTTTGTCTGTTGCACACTGGTGTTTTTAATGTGGCTGTTAGGGGCATCTGTGTTTTGTTTTGGCCTCCAAAGGCAGGGCATGTTAGATTATGGGGGTTATTTACTAAAGGCAAATCCACTTTGCACCACAGGTGCAAACTACAAGTGCAAAGTGCACTTGAAATTGCCCTGAAAGTGCCCTTGGAAGTGCAGTCGCTGTAGATCTGAGGGGGACATGCAAGGAAAATAAAAAAACTGCATTTTAGCTTGCACATGAATGGATGATAAAATCAGCAGAGCTTCCCCTTTTTTCAGATCTACCCCTCAGATTTACAGCGACTGCACTTCCAAGTGCACTTTGCACTTGTAGTACAAAGTGGATTTGCCGTTAGTAAATAACCCCCAATGTGTCTTTGCACACATAGGCATTTAGAGGAAGGGAAAAAAAACCACAGCAAGCACTACAATGAGCCAGAGAAATTTTGGCAGAAAAAAATGCTGGGTCTAAACGCACACTAATGCTGGGCCTGTTGAGCGTTAATTTCAATGAACAGAATTAAAGTGGTTGTATAGCCTTTTTTTTTTTACTTTTACCTACAGGTAAGTCTATAATAAGGCTTACCTGTAGTTATAGAGAATATCTCCTAAACCTGTACGGTTTAGGAGATATTCCCCTCGCAATTCGGCGCATGCGCAGGGGGGATCCTCGGCTAAAGGACCGGCAGCCTTTTGGCCTTTACCAAATTGAAGTCTCCCACGCGCATGCGCGGGAGTGACGATATCGCCGCTCCAGCCAATCACAGTGCTGGAGCAGCGATACCTGGAATACACACCGAGTCAAGATGACATCTCGCTCGGCGTGGACCAGGTAAGATCTCTTCACCTCGTTCCGAGGTAAGTATTTCATAATGAGCTAGTATGCAATGCATACTAGCTCATTATAGCTTTTGCCTTGCAGGAATAAAAAAGAAAATTGTATATGCGGGTATACAACCGCTTTAAGTATTATTATGCAAAAAGCACAGCTGCCAGGAGGAAAGGTGTCTAAGGCCCCATGCACACGGGACGCCGGTACAAACTCTGCTGAACACACGTTTTTAAAGGCTAAAAACGCCCGTTTTGCCGCGAATTTTGAAGCGTTTTAACGCGTTTGCGTTTATAAGCGTTTAGTTAAGAAATATCGTAAGACCCTCTCTAAGATCAAAAAACGGTATTATTTAACCATTTCAGCCATTTTGTGAGACCAGAGTGAGTAGCAGCTGAAAGAGCAGCAGTGTAATTGTATTTAGCGTGTCACTTGCCACATCACCTGCCACAAGCTACGGATTGTCCACTTGCCACGTCACCTGGCCACGTCACCTGCCACAAGTTTTGAATTGTCCACTTGCCACGTCACCTGGCCATGTCACCTGCCAGAAATTGTGGATTGTTCACTTGCCATATCACCTGCCATAAGTTGTGGATTGTCCACGTGCCACATCACCTGGCCACGTCACCTGGCCATGTCACCTGCCACAAGTTGCGCATTGTCACCTGGCCACATCACCTGCTACGTCACCTGGCCACATCACCTGACCACGTCACCTGCCCCAAGTTGTGGATTTCCACTTGCCACGTCACCTGGCCACAAGTTGTGGATTATCCACTGGCCATGTCACTTGGCAATATCACCTGCCACGTCACCTGCCACAAGTTGTGGATTGTCCACTTGCCACATCACCTGGCCATGTCACCTGCCACAAGTTGTGGATTGTTCACTTGCCACATCACCTGCCATGTCACTTGGCCACGTCACCTACCACAAGTTGTGGATTGTCCACTTGCCACGTCACCTGGCCATATCACCTGCCACAAGTTGTGGATTGTCCACTGGCCACGTCACCTGCCACAAGTTGTGGATTGTTCACTTGCCACATGACCTGCCATGTCACCTGGCCACGTCACCTGCCACAAGTTGTGGATTGTCCACTTGCCACGTCACATGGCCATGTCACCTGCCACAAGTTGTGGATTGTCCACTTGCCACATCACCTGCCACAAGTTGTGGATTGTCCACTTGCCACATCACCTGGCCACGTCACCTGCCACAAGTTGTGGATTATCCACTTGCCAAATCACCAGGCCACAAGTTGTGGATTGTCCACTTGCCACGTCACCTGCCACAAGTTGCGGATTGTCCACTTGACACATCACCTGGCCACGTCACCTGCCACGTCACCTGTTCACATCACCTGGCACGTCACCTGGCCACAAGTTGTGGATTGTCCACTGACCATGTCACCTGGCCACAAGTTGTGGATTGTTCACTTGCCACATCACCTGGCCACGTCACTTGCCACAAGTTGTGGATTGTCCACTTGCCATGTCACCAGGCCATGTCACCTGCCACAAGTTGTGGATTGTCCACTTGCCACGTCACCTGCCACAAGTTGTGGATTGTCTACTTGCCACGTCACCTGGCCACGTCACCTGCCACAAGTTGTGGATTATCCACTTGCCAAATCACCTGCCACAAGTTGCGGATTGGTCCACTCGCCAGGTGACCATGGCCATGACACCTGGCCACATCACCTGGCACGTCACCTGGCCACAAGTTGTGGATTGTCCACTTGCCACGTCACCTGACCACGACACCTGCCACAAGTTGTGGATTGTCCACTTGCCACGTCACCTGACCACGTCACCTGCCACAAGTTGTGGATTATCCACTTGCCAAATCACCTGCCACAAGTTGCGGATTGTCCACTCGCCAGGTGACCATGGCCATGACACCTGGCACGTCACCTGGCCACAATTTGTGGATTGTCGATTGACCACAAGTTGTGGATTGTTCACTTGCCACATCACCTGGCCACGTCACTTGCCACGTCACCTGCCACAAATTGTGGAAAAACTGTGGCAGGCGTGTCACGTGCCTGGCGGCTGCGATGTCCGCCAAGTACCTGCGATCAGCAGTGACAGAGCAGGGACGTGGAGCTCTGTGTGTAAACACAGAGCGACACATCCTGTCAGGGAGAGAGGACACCGATCTGTGTCCCTTGTACATAGGGACACAGATCGGTCACCTTCCCCAGTCAGTCCCCTCCCCCCACAGTAAGAATCACTCCCAGGTAATACATTTAACCCCTTCCTTGCCCCCTAGTGTTAACCCCATCCCTGCCAGTCACATTTATACGGTAATCAGTGCATATTTATAGCACTGTTCGCTGTATAAATGTGAATGGTCCCAAAATAGTGTCAAAAGTGTGCGATATGTCCGCCGCAATATCGCAGGCCTGACAAATATCGCAGATCGCCCCAATTACTAGTAAAATATAAAAAAAAACATAAATCTATCCCCTATTTTGTAGGCGCTATAACTTTTGTGCAAACCAATCTATGTACGCTTAGAAGAATACGTATCGGCCTAGACTGAGAAAATACATTTAAAAAAAAAAAATTGGGATATTATTATTAAAAAAAGTAAAAAAATATTGTGTTTTTTTTTTTTTTTTTTCTGTCTTTTTTTGTTTATAGCACAAAAAATAAAAACCACAGAGGTGATCAAACACCACCAAAAGAAAGCTCTATTTGTGGGAAAAAAATGTATAAAAATATACTTTGGGTACAGTGTTGTATGACCGCGCAATTATTATTCAAAGTGCGTCAGCGCTGAAAGCTGAAAATTGGTCTGGGCAGGAAGGGGGTTTAAGTGCCCAGTAAGGAAGTGGTTAAGAATAGTATTTTTTGATGGGACTTACTCTTTCCCCTCATAGACCTCTCCAGTGCTGACAGGAGGGAAGGGAGCAAGTGGGGGTCGAGGGTCATTAGCTGATGAGGGTCATCAGAGGCTGGCTGCAAGAACCTGAAAGAGACAGAAAAATGGGAGAAACTGCCCAAAAATAGGAGTGCCAAGCTTGTAGCAGAATACTCAAAAAGACTTGAGGCTGTAATTGGTGCCAAAGGGGCTTCACCAAAGTATTGAGCAAAGGCTGTGAACACTTATACACAAGGGATTTGTTTTCGTTTTTATTTTTAACCACTTATTTTTACAACCGCTTACTGGGCACATATACCCCCTTCCTGCCCAGGCAAAAATTCAGCTTCCGGCACTGCGTCGCTTTAACTGACATTTGCGCGGTCGTGCGATGTGGCTCCCAAACAAAATTGACGTCCTTTTTTCCCCACAAATAGAGCTTTCTTTAGGTGGTATTTGATCACCTCTGCGGTTTTTATTTTTTGCGCTATAAACAAAAAAAGAGTGACAATTTTGAAAAAAACACAATTGCCCTGATTCACATACATCGGCGCATATATATGCCGCCGTAGCGTATCTCTTTTACGCTATGCCGGCGCAGCGCGGAGAGGCAAGCATGGAATTCACAAAGCGAATGCTCCCAACTCTGCGCCGGCGTAGCGTATATTCGTAGGCATAAGCCGGCGTAAGTGGAAGTAGGTGGAAGTGGGCGTGATCCATGTTAATGAAGCTTGACCCCATGCAAATGATGTGCCGTGCACCAGACAAGTACTTAATATGAACTGCGCATGCGTTGGGACATGGACGTATCCACGTGCGCAAGCGTACAACCATGTCGGAACAACTGCCTAAGAAACGCCGGATAACTGTGTACGCCGTGAATGTAACCTACGCCCAGCCAGACCCACGTCAGCCCATATTCACAGACGTCCAACGTACAATATGTAGGCTTGTGTTCCCTGGTCCATACCTTTGCATGGGTTGCGCCTCATCTATGGGGAATAACTTTACGCCGGACGTAAAACTTATGCAAACCGCTTAAATCATGCGCCAGGCGCAAGTACGCTCGTTAATCGGCGTATCTCCCTCATTAGCATAAATGAATAGAAAATCAATGGGAAAGCCACATGTGTCCAGCGTAAATATGCACCCACTCTACGCCGGCGTAGGCAAGTTACGTTGGTGGGATGAAGTCTGTTTTTAGGCGTATCTAAGTGTGTGGGTACGGCGCACAGATACAATGGCGCATATTTGTACTTACGCTGCGTATCTGGAGATACGTCGGAGTAAGTGCTTTGTGAATCCGGGCAAATATTTTTTACTTTTTGCTATAATAAATAACCCAATTTAAAAAAAAAAAAAATTCTCAGTTTAGGACGATACTTGTTCTTCTACTTATTTTTGTCAAAGGAAAAAAAAATGTCAATAAGCGACTGGTTTTCGCAAAAGTTATAGCGCCTACAAAATAGGGGACAGAATTATTATTTTTTATTATTTATATTTTTACTAGTAATGGCGGCGATCTGCGATTTTTATTGGGATTGCGACATTATGGCGGACACATCGGGCACTTTTGACACATTTTTGGGACCATTCACATTTATATAGCGACCAGTGCTATAAATATGCACTGGTTACTGTATAAATGTGACTGGCAGGGAAGGGGTTAACACTAGGGGGCGAGGAAGGGGTTAAATGTGTGCCCTGCATAGTGTTTCTAACTGTGGGGGAGGGGACTGATTGGGGGAGGTGACCGATCTGTGTCCCTATGTACAAGGTAAACAGCATCGGTCTCCTCTCCCTGACAGGACGTGGATCTCTGTGTTTACACACAGAGATCCACGTCCTTGTCTGTGTAGCGGCCGATTGGGGGTACCTGGCGTACATCGCGTCTGCCAGGCATGCGCATCGGCACTTCAGTGATGTCTATAGACGTCCTCCCGACACTTGAGAGCCACCTTGTGGCTGTCTTTTGACAATTGCCGGGATGTCAAGTGGCTAAAAAATTTGCAAAGGTTTCAAACAAACTTTTATCACGTTGTCTTTATGGGGGATTGTTTGTAGATTTAAAAAAAAAAGAATGCATTGAATTGAATCCATTTTGGAATAAGGCTGTAACATAACAAAATGTGGAAAAAGTGAAGCTCTGTGAATACTTTCCGGATGCATTGTATATTACATTTTGGTAGGGGTTTAGTTTATGACCACTGGAATACAAGTACACGCATACATGTGCGTTTACATGTATACACATGGAAAAACTCATTTCCGAACACAGCTTTGGTGCGTTTATTTTTCTTTTATGCCTCTAAGCGCTGCTCTTAAAATTCTGATCTAAAGGTCCGATGGGCGTGGCCACATCGTCTTACATAGAAATGAGACATTAAAGAGACATTAAAAAAAAAATCTGGGGGGCGTGGTCTAGCCGAGCTCAAGTATGGCAGCTTAAACGGAAAGCTCCCGCCGCCACGGACAAAGCTCTGAACACATAGGCGCCGGTAAGAGGACCGATCATCCCATATTGGCCACTTGACATCCCATAACCCCAGGGAATCTGTTGATACCATTTTTACCCGAAACGGAAGACTCTTGGGGCAATCACCAATACTTGATCTGTTTAGCCCTATACCGCAATGGCGGAATCACAGAATCTCCCCCTTGGGAACAACGGAGCTCATTTACTGGGAATTAATCAAATTCCCACATACGGTGATCGAGTACCGGCAACCAAGAGCGAGGTACAACGTAATCTAAACCTGGATGATTTAAACTTGGTTGCGGCAGACATAAAAACCACGCTAACAGCTGTCATTACAGAACTAAGTGTGGAGATCCGTGCAGTTACAGCGCGAGTACAAGAGATGGAATTACATACTGCGCAACAAGGAGCAGCGCTGCGTCATGTAAATTCTAAAGTTAATGCCAATACCCTACACCTTAGGGAATTGAATCGCCAAGTAGAGGAATTGGAAAATCGCAGCAGGAGGCATAATGTGAGAGTGAGGGGACTCCCAGAATCGGTGGAGGCAGATCAAATTACTCCAATAATAACTGAAATTTTTAACAACTTATTAGGACGTCCTCCGCAGACTACCATCAAAATGGAGCGCATCCATAGAGCGCTTCGACCGAGAGGCAAACCATCTGATCCCCCCAGAGACATAATCTGTCACATAGATGATTTCTTACTTAAGGAAAACATACTCAGAAATGCTAGACTAAGAGCTAAATACGTGTATGAAGGAAACGTCATCTCCTTTTATCAAGACTTGTCTCATATTACCCTGCAGAATAGGAGGGATGTGAAACCACTCCTAGACAAATTGCGTGACAAGGGGATCATATACAAATGGAAATTCCCATTCGGTCTACAAGCCAATAATCAAGGTCACATTGCGGTTCTGAGAGTGCCGGAGGACCTACGGTCATTCTGCAAAACGATGGACATAGAGTATATGGATTTGCCAAATTGGTATGCAGACTTTAGAGCTAAGACTCCCGCAAAAGATGAAGCTAAAGATGATCTGATGGAAACATCCTCCTCCAGGGTCCGGAGACGACGTTCCCAATCATCGGACGACAGCCAGCCACCCAGCGCAGATTCGGTGAACGATTCTCGAGCTACAACTACACCTAAGCCCAGGAGGGCGAGGAAAGAATATTAATAGTTTGAATTGTTTTGTTTTACTTAAGCCTAGAACTGTTTTCTATTCTCCCTTTTCTCCCAATTTTCACATTAATTCTAGGTTTAATATCTGAAGGGTTATTGAAAAGTAACTTTGTTTATACTGGCAGGGTACTTTTCAAATAATATGTCTTATTTCTTGACATGTTAGGTTTAAAGCGCCCTTTTATATCCACATTTTCTAGACTACTAGTTATACCAGTCTTGTGCATTATTTTCCTTTAGTGAACCCAATTTGCATTATAGCAGTGATTTCCCTGCATTGGCAATGTGTTTGTTTACACACAAGCTGGTGGTCGGCATGACTACCAGTTCTGTGATAATCAAACTGAGTGAGATGTCCTAAACATATACGCATCACTCGTGGTTCTTGTTCAATATATGTTTATCTATTTTTCAGTAGGGTGAATGGTTAAACTTTTGTAATATATATGTCTTATCTCTTGACATTTTAGGCTTAAAACACCCTTTTATGTCCACACTTTCTGGACTACTAACTATACCAGTCTTATGCATTATTTTCCTTTAGTGAACCCAATTTGCATTATAGCAGTGATTTCCCTGCATTGGCAATGTGTTTGTTTACACACAAGCTGGTAGCCGGCATGACTACCAGTTCTGTGATAATCAAACTGAGTGAGATGACCTAAACATACACGCATCACTCGTGGTTCTTGTTCAATATATGTTTATCTATTTTTTAGCAGGGTGAATGGTTAAACTTTTGTAATATATATGTCTTATCTCTTGACATATTAGGTTTAAAACACCCTTTTATGTCCACACTTTCTGGACTACTTACTATACCAGTCTTATGCATTATTTTCCTTTAGTGAACCCAATTTACATTATAGCTATGAACTCCCTGCATTGGCAATGTGTTTGTTTACACACAAGCTGGTGGTCGGCATGACTACCAGTTATGTGATAATCAAACTGAGTGAGATGACATGTACATGTACGCAACACTTGTGGTTCTTGTTCAATATATGTTTATCTATTTTTTAGTAGGATGAATGGCTAACTTTTGTAATATACATGTGCCTCTTACAGTATATATTTATTATATACACAGTTGTGGCGGCGGGTAGTGATTTAGTTCTGTTGTTGATTTTGGACTTAGATTTCAACCCCCAAGTAGCAACTATCTTTGCCTATCTCACCTTTTAGGTATAGGGCATAGAGACATTGTTACATATTATATTTTGGTTTCTATCCTCCTTCAGGAGGATTCGAAGATACAGTAGATTATCTCTTTTTATTTTCTCATTTTTGTTATTTTCCCCCCCCCCCCTTTTTTTTTTTTTTTTTTTTTTTTCCCCCTTCTTCCAGATCTGATTATTCAATTCTATTCTATTTACTGAAATGTCCTTTTCCGCTAATAATATGAATGCTGCGAAAAGGAAGATCAAATTATACTCCTTGAACACCAAAGGGCTCAATATACCAGAAAAAAGGTCAAAACTTCTGCTACTTCTAAAGAAATCGGGCTCAGACATAATTTTCCTACAAGAAACACACTTTAAGACTGATAACTATACCATCTTTACCGATAAATACTTTCCCCACATCTTACATGCCACTAACTCCGATTCCAAGAGCAAAGGGGTTTCTATTTTGATATCTAAACACTGTCCCATACAAATTTTGGATACTAAGGTTGATAGGGAGGGTAGATTCTTGTTCATAAAAGGTACACTATACAACCAATCGGTAACCCTGGCTAACATATACGCCCCAAATAGACTTCACGCCCCGTTCTTTACAGACATAATAGAATCACTAGAACTCTTTGCTTCGGGTCTAGTGATACTAGGTGGAGACTTTAATTTAACAATGAACCCCCTTTTAGACACCTCATCGGGCTCCTCCAAGACCCCATACAGAACATTGAATTTAATTAAAAAATTGCTACACCGTCTATCGTTACATGACTCCTGGCGCACCATGAACCCCTCTTCTAAAGACTATACCTTCTACTCCCCCCCACATAATTCCTACTCTAGGTTAGACTATTTTTATATCTCGCAAAACGGCCTGGAATTACTAAACAACACTTCTATTGATCCCATGATCCTATCCGATCATAATCCCATTACGATGTGTTTGTCCATTGAAGACAAACCCCTTTCCCGGAAACCTTGGAGACTAGATAATTCATTATTAAAAGACAAAAACACAATCCGAAAATTGGATTCTGCAATTTCTTATTACTTCAAGGAAAACTCAACGTCTGACGTGCATCCTCCCACATTATGGCTAGCCCACAAATGTGTGTTAAGAGGCGAGCTGATTTCCTTGTTGGCAAAAAGGAATAAAGATAGGCGGGAACGTATAAAACTACTTACTGACCGAATAGAGATGTTAGAAAGGAGTCATAAAAGCTCACTCGCATCAGATGTACTAGCTGAATTAACTACTGCCAGGAATGAATTACTTCAAATATTGGGGGAAAAAATTAAACGTAACAAAGTTTACTCGCAGAAATTCTTTTATGAATTTGGTAACAAAACGGGCAGACTTCTAGCTAACTCCCTGAATGCTTCAAACAAAAAATTTGACAACATCCACTCTATCAATGATCCAACAGGTAAAAAATTAACCTGTACTTCTGATATTACCAGACAGTTCCAAAAATTCTACTCTAATTTATATAATTTACGTGACACAACACCGAAATTCGACTCAAGTTCAAGGAAATCCATGATCACTGATTTTCTAAATTCATACTGTCCCAAACCGATTGACCCAAAGATAGCCAAAGACTTAGATAAGCCCTTGGAAACAGGTGAAGCTCTTGGAGCTCTCAAACAACTTAATATCGGGAAAAGCCCGGGCCCTGACGGTTTCTCGGTTGATTATTTTAAAACCTTTAAAGAACTCCTAATCCCCCATTTTATAAAAGCATTTAATTCGGATCCAACCCAATGGACATCGACCAAAGATCTGCTTGAAGCACATATAGTGATGATCCCAAAACCAAACAAAGACAAAAATCTAGTATCCAACTACAGACCCATTTCACTGCTGAACGTGGATGTAAAGCTGTATGCGAAAATATTAGCGAACCGCCTATTACCCCTCCTGAATAACCTAATCTCTTTGGATCAAGTGGGATTCACTCCTGGGAGGGAGGCCAGAGATAATACCATCAAGGTCCTAAACATTCAAAATTGGTTACTGAGATCGAAGTTCCCGGGATTTGTACTTTCGTTGGACGCAGAGAAAGCCTTCGATAGGATAGCTTGGGATTATATGCACACAGCATTAGGATTTATGGGACTAAACGAACGTATGCTACAATATATCAACCTTCTCTACTCCTCCCCAACAGCAAGGATCAAAATAAATGGCGGCCTGTCGGAGGCTTTCTCTGTGTCCAATGGAACTCGACAGGGATGCCCATTATCACCGATCATTTTCGTTCTAATATTGGAACCCCTCCTATGTAAGCTCCGAGCCAATCAGGACATTGTGGGGATAACCATTGGAGATAAACAATATAAATTAGCTGCATTCGCTGATGATGTGCTATTATTTCTGACTAATCCTATAATTACACTCCCCAATCTGTTAAAAGACTTTTCCATCTTCCAAGACATGTCCAACCTGAAAATTAATTTTGCAAAATCCAGAGCCCTCAATATCTCCCTACCTCCAGACCAGGTTAATCTATGCAAACAGAACTTCCCATTTGTTTGGGAAGATAGAGTATTGTCCTACTTGGGCGTTAATTTGTCCCCCCATTTAGATGACATATACTCTAATAATTTTGTTCCACTATTGAATGTGGTTAGATCCGATTTAACAAGATGGGATAAGGGACTATTCTCATGGTTTGGTCGTGCGAATATAATTAAGATGAACATCCTACCGAGATTTTTATACCTGTTTCAGACACTGCCTATTTGTATCCCCAACTCTTTTTTCACGTCCTTTCGTAAGATTTGTGTAAACTTTATATGGGGTGGGAAACAACCTCGAATTAAATGGGACAAATTGGTGGAACCCAAGCATCTGGGAGGTATCGGACTTCCGGATTTACGCAAGTACTATTGGGCCTGCCACCTATCCAAGATAATTGACTGGCAAGTGCATGCTCGATCCAAAGATTGGATAGCATTGGAGGAACTTTCCTGTTTTTCGAGTGCACCTATAAGACACCTACCATGGATCAACCCCAAAAAGATCCCTCGTATAACTAAAACACATCCCATGGTAGGAGCGTCCCTGAAGATATTCAGGAATTTATGTAAGACGAAGAAGGTGTCTTCCATGTATGGACCAGTTACCCCAATCACAATAAATCCTGAAATTTATCTTCCTGACAGTAACACATCGACATCCGATACTCCTCCAGTAATGTTATATAGAGCTACAGATTTCTTTAAGAATACTATCCTTTTATCTCTTGAATCCTTCCAAACTACTGACCCTAATTGTAAAATCTCCAATATCAATTATGTTAAAATCACTAGATTTCTTGAAAGGCTAGAACCAATGAGTGGATGGTATAGGCCAAAGACACAATTTGAAACAATTTGCCTTAGGGAATCCCCTCAGAGCCACCTCATTTCCTTCACTTATAACCTTCTAAATTCTGACATAGACCCTCAATTGGACAAAACAAACCTTCACTGGGAAAAGGACCTTCAAGTTTCTGTGACGAATGATCAATGGGAGAATGTATTTAAACGATTGCACAAAGGCACATTGAACATCTGTACACAAGAAAACGGATACAAAATCTATTCAAGATGGTACAAGACCCCGTTGGTCATTCACAAATTTAACCCCGACACATCGCCCCTTTGCTGGCGATGTATGATCGCGCCGGGAAGTTTGATACACATTTGGTGGGAATGCAATGTATTGGCTGAATTTTGGATGGGAGTGCATAAATTGATAGTACAAATAACTACTTACTCTCCCGATTTCACGGCGGGACAATACTTACTACACTTGTCTAGCCTCTCTCACTCTGTTTACAAAGACACTATTATAATACACCTCATCAATGCAGCGAGGCTTTGCATACCAGCAAAGTGGAAACAAAATCTCCCACCTACCATTCCGGAATGGATACGTAAGGTAAATCATATTTCCAAAATGGAAGAATTAATTCATCAATCTAGGGACTCTTCAAGATCGTATCTTGATAAATGGTCCTGTTGGACACACTTTGTGAATTCCGCTGAATGTCATGCCTTACTGGAGTCCTGATGGATTGTTCTAGATAAATTGACCTTTATTCTGGACGTTTTTAGTCAGCACATAACAAAACGAAATTATAAAATATGCCTATTGATACGTAATATTATTTACTCATTTCAGTAAACAGACAAACCTTTCTCTCCTCTCTCTTATCATTTCCCCTCCCCATTTACTCAAGTTCTGCTTTAAATATATATACTTATTAAAGTTTTTAATATGTCAGTTCATTTAAACTTATGTAAGACAAGAAGTTGGTGTTTCTCAACACAAAAGTTTGATGTGTAATGCTTTATTGAAAATGCTTGTACACTAATATTTTGAAAAATTCAATAAACATAATTTAAAAAAAAAAAAATAAAAAAAAATCTGTACGCCTGTAAAAGTGGATTTTATTATTTTATTTTTATGCTCGTATCGCATTTCTGTGGACCCGTCATCTAATAAGCTTTAGGCCACATTCCCACCCGTACCACGTGCCTTTTATTACCGCATGTGTCACGTGACAGCATATGGGGTGCTCGATATGTGACATATGTGCCAACTTGGCAAATTAATATATATATTTTTTTTTAGCACCAGCCAGGTGCGTTTTGTTACACGACTAAACGAAGGACTGATACCCGCATTTGGGATGCCATTTAATGGCTCTGTGGGCACAATGTTTCTGCGCACGTGGGCACAAATGTGCGTTTCTGGACTGCTTAGGTGTGAATGGAGCCTTAGAGCCAGGATTATGTTCTTCAATGGATTACCAATCCTGAACATTACATTGGTGATCAGATTTTATTCCAGATCTGATGCCAGTCGGTCATACACTCGGTTGGCACCGCTCCTTGTATATAGATCTCACATCAGATCATTCAGTGACCTCATCCCAGGGATTTGTACTCAGCTCTGCTTCCTCATCCAAATCAATTCCTGTCATGACGTCACTAGCAATATACATTGCATTACTCATGATCCAGGAGAACTACAAGGCTCAGCATGACCTGAGATCGGTTGCTGCGTCAGATACAACACTACAATCAGCTAAACTACACCCCATGGTATGTAAGTTGGCACTCTATATGACAATAAATCCCAACAGTTACTCAGTGACATGATACCATCGGCTGCAGATGTTCAGGTAATGTCAGCTCTATGCCGTTCCCTGTCATTTCCAGCTCTCTCTTCTGGGACGGTTAGAATATCCCGCTCCGTCCGCTGATTGGTTGAGAGATTCTCTAACTGGCTGAGTGGGTATCCAGCTGCTGCTGATTGGATGGGAAGTTCGACTCTTTTAACTGAATCGGTTCATTTCGAGTCACTCACTGAAATGAACCGATTCAATGAATCGTTCTTCAGTTCTTCAGTTCACTTGCTGAGTCTACTGAAGAAGTGAACCAAAGCTCTGATTCAACCTTCTTAAATGATTAGAAGCAATAGAACATCTTCACAGTTTGCAGGTCCTGGGGAATTTACTTGTATTTGGTTCGTGCTCAGAGGACAATCATTGATCAGTCACAATTTGTCAGATTAGCCAGGTGGTGATGCACAAAAAGCTGTTTAAATGAAAAAGTGGATTTTTGTGCATGTGAATCAAATTCTGATGGGCCAACTCTTAATATTGCTAACCATTGTATTTTTACGGAAAGTAAAAATCTGTGCGGGCGGCAGGGTAACATTTTATCTTTAGACTTGAAAGTCGCAATTTTTTCCACAATTTTTACCATGACTTTGTAATTTTGAATCATTGTTAGGGCCGCGCTCTACGTACGCACTTCACAGTAATAATGATTGGCCGAACTGCCTGACTGACATCCCCATCTGGAACAGTCGCGAAGCATCTCCTTAGCCCGCCCCTCAAAGCACTGATTGGCTGAGCTGTTGCCTGACTGACAGCCCTATCTGGAACAGTCGCGAAGCTTCTCCTTAGCCCGCCCCCTCTCGACACTGATTGGCCAAGCTGTTGTCTGACTGACAGCCCCATCTGGAACAATCGTGAAGCTTCTCCTTAGCCCGCCCCCTCAATGCACTGATTGGCCGAGCTGTTGTCTGATTGACACCACCATCTGGAACGCTCGCGAAGCTTCCCTTTCCTATCGACGTAATTGACCAACCCACCGCCTCTGATTGGACAGTGCTCTTTCGGTCTGGAAGCCTCGGGAAAGTTCTGCGGCTCGGGTGTCTCACGATTGGCTGGTTGTGCGGGGAACGCTCGGGAACCTTCGGGAATGTTGCTAAGCGACGTGATAAGCATAGCGAGGACCGCTCTGCGATTGGATGGAAGCGCCGTGACGTCCCCGCACAGGAGATGAATATATAGAAGTTTAGTAGAGCGATGTGATAGTCTACACACAGAGTGTAATATCATCATCTATAGACTGGAGAGAAGAGAGCGGATACACAGCGATCATATCACAGCCTGTGATCACTGAGAAGAATCCAGCAGCAGTCCAGCTCCTTCACCACAAGACTCCATTATTACTTCCAGAGACATGGCACCTAAAGGAGTGGCGATTGGCATTGACCTGGGCACCACCTACTCCTGTGTGGGGGTTTTCCAGCATGGCAAGGTGGAGATCATCGCCAACGACCAGGGGAACCGCACCACCCCCAGCTACGTGGCCTTCACTGACACCGAGAGACTGATCGGAGATGCCGCCAAGAACCAGGTGGCTCTGAACCCCCAGAACACTATCTTTGATGCCAAGAGGCTGATTGGCCGGAAGTTTGATGATCTCATAGTGCAGTCTGACATGAAGCACTGGCCCTTCCAGGTGGTGAGCGAAGGAGGAAAGCCCAAGGTCAAAGTGGACTATAAGGGAGAGATGAAGACCTTCTACCCTGAGGAGGTCTCCTCTATGGTGCTGCTGAAGATGAAAGAGACAGCAGAGGCGTACCTGGGCCACCCGGTCACCAACGCCGTCATCACCGTTCCAGCCTACTTCAATGACTCTCAGCGCCAGGCCACCAAGGATGCCGGGGTAATCGCTGGACTCAATGTGCTGAGAATCATCAATGAGCCAACAGCAGCAGCCATCGCCTATGGCCTGGACAAAGGGAGCCGTGGAGAGCGCAACATCCTCATCTTTGACCTGGGAGGTGGCACCTTCGATGTCTCCATCCTCACCATTGATGACGGCATCTTTGAGGTAAAAGCCACAGCGGGTGACACTCATCTGGGTGGGGAGGACTTTGATAATCGCATGGTTAACCATTTTGTTGAGGAATTCAAGCGCAAGCACAAAAAGGACATTAGTCAAAACAAGAGGTCCCTGAGAAGGCTGAGAACAGCCTGTGAGAGAGCTAAGCGCACCCTGTCCTCCAGCACCCAGGCTAGCATTGAAATTGACTCTCTCTATGAGGGCATTGACTTCTACACCTCCATCACCAGAGCCCGCTTTGAGGAACTGTGTGCCGATCTCTTCCGTGGCACCCTGGAGCCCGTTGAGAAGGCCCTGAGAGATTCCAAGTTAGACAAATCACAGATTCATGAAATTGTCCTGGTGGGGGGCTCTACACGTATTCCTAAAGTACAAAAACTGCTGCAGGACTTGTTTAATGGAAGAGAACTCAACAAGAGCATCAACCCAGATGAAGCTGTGGCCTATGGGGCTGCTGTTCAAGCTGCGATCCTGATGGGAGATAAGTCAGAGAATGTGCAGGACTTGCTCCTACTAGATGTGGCTCCTCTTTCCTTGGGCTTGGAGACAGCCGGTGGGGTCATGACTGTCCTCATCAAACGTAATACAACCATTCCTACCAAGCACACTCAGGTTTTCACCACCTATTCAGACAACCAGCCCGGTGTCCTCATTCAGGTGTATGAAGGCGAGCGAGCCATGACCAAAGACAACAACCTCCTAGGGAAATTTGAACTGAGTGGCCTCCCTCCTGCTCCCCGAGGAGTGCCACAGATTGAAGTCACATTTGATATCGATGCCAATGGCATCCTCAATGTATCAGCTGTGGACAAGAGTACCGGCAAACAAAACAAGATAACAATTACGAACGACAAAGGTCGTCTGAGCAAAGAGGAAATTGAGAAGATGGTGCAAGATGCAGAGAAATACAAAGTTGATGATGATGCTCAACGAGAGAAAATTGCTGCCAAGAACTCTCTAGAATCTTATGCCTTCAACATTAAGAGCATGGTGGAGGATGAGAACATGAAAGGCAAGATAAGTGAGGAGGAGAAAAAGCTCATCTCTGAGAAGTGTACAGAGACCATTGGCTGGCTGGAGAACAACCAACTGGCAGAGAAAGATGAGTATGCCCATAAGCAGAAGGAGCTGGAAAAGGTGTGCCAACCCATCGTCACCAAGCTGTACCAGGGAGGCATGCCAGGCTCTAGCTGTGGTGCTCAAGCCAGGCAAGGCACCAGCTCAGGACCTACAATTGAAGAAGTAGATTAAAAAGGACTCTGTATTAAAAAGACTGGACTTTTACTGCACTATGTGTGCCAGTAATATAAGCCAAGGACTTTACACACAAATTTATAAAGACTTTTACAGGGGTAAATATTCCTTATTTATGTTTACTGCTTTTCTTTCTATCATTGTTGTTTTTTTGTGATGCTTACATGTGTGCATGAATAGGAAAATGTCACATGCAAGTTTTTATGGGAAGAATATTTATTTTTATTTTTTTAAGCTTTATTATTTAATAAAATGTTTTTTAAATATATATAACCTCTGATGTGTTTTTTTTTATAAATTGTTTTGAGTGTTCAAATAAATACAAAACCCTTTTTGTTTGGATGAAGCAGGGACAAGTATCCTGTCATTTTTCCCTCACTTGTTGACAAGAAGGCCCAATAGACGGACCAATAAAATATTTTATATATATATATATATATATATATATATATATATATATACACACACAAATACCTACACAAGATAATTGTTTCAGGTTTCCCTGCTGTCTGTTCTGCACTGTACACCAGTGTATTTATTACTTCCCTTTAGACAATTAGGGGGGTTATTTACTAAAGGCAAATCCACTTTGCACTACAAGTGCCCTGCAAGTGCAATCGCTGTAGATCTAACAGGGACATGCAAGGAAAATAAAAAAAACAGCATTTTAGCTTGTACATGATTGGATGATAAAATCAGCAGAGATTCCCCTCATTTCAGATCTACCCCTTTTAGATCTACAGTGACTGCACTTCCAAGTGCACTTGTAGTGCAAAGTGGATTTGCAATTACTAAATCAACCCCTATTAGTGTCACTGGGATAAAAAGGGAAAGAAAATCACCAGAGTGGCACCAAACAGCAGTGAAAGCCTTTACAATTTGTAAAACAAAATGTATTTGGTAAAGGTAAAGTGTATACAAACCCTAACAATGAACTTGTTTTCTTTTGTCTGTTGCACACTGGTGTTTTTAATGTGGCTGTTAGGGGCATCTGTGTTTTGTTTTGGCCTCCAAAGGCAGGGCATGTTAGATTATGGGGGTTATTTACTAAAGGCAAATCCACCTGAAATTGCACTGAAAGCGCACTTAGAAGTGCAGTCGCTGTAGATCTGAGGGAGACATGCAAGGAAAATAAAAATAAGAATTTCTACAGCGAGTGTAGTTTGCACTTGTAGTGCAAAGTGGATTTGCCTTTCGGATAGGGTTGTCCCGATACCACTTTTTTAGGACCCAGTACAAGTACCGATACTTTTTTTCATGTACTCGCCGATACCGAATACCGATACTTTTTTTAAATGTCATGTGGTGACAGTTTTCAAACCACAATACAGACTAAGGATATTTTTTTTTTAGAATTATGAAGAACTTTAACTCAAGACATTATGAAAGGATAAAAATGAGTAAAAATTAATAAAAATGTTTTATTTGCTTGTCAAGCAGTAGTAAAAAACTCAAAGAATGTTCACAGAACATGTTGATAAATACTAAAAAAGTATCGGCAGAAGCATCGGGAGCATTTGCGCGAGTACAAGTACTCCCACAAATACTTGGTATCGGTCCCGATACTAGTATCGGTATCGGGACAACCCTACTTTCGGAAATAACTCCCTATGGGGGTTAATTCTGAAAGGCAAATCCACTTTGCACTACAAGTGCACAATGTACTTGAAAATGTACTTGGAAGTGCAGTTGCTGTAAATCTGAGGGGTAGATCTGAAATGAGGGGAAGCTCTGCTGATTTCATCATCCAATGATGTGCAAGCTAAAATGCTGTTTTTTATTTTCCTTGCATGTCCCCCTCGGGTCTACAGCGACTGCACTTCCAAGTGCACTTTGCACATGTAATGCAAAGTGGATTTGCTGTTAGTAAATAACCCCCAATGTGTCTTTGCACACATTGGCGTTTAGAGGCAGGAAAAAAAAAAACACAGCAAGCACTACAATGAGCCAGAGGCATTTTGGCAGAAAAAAAATGCTTTATGCGTCTAAACGCACACTAATGCTGGGCCCGTTGAGCGTTAATTCATTTCAATGACCAGAATTAAGTATTATTATGGCCAATGAAATTAATTAACGCTCACATGATTGACACGCCTAAACACATTTACAAGGATCAAGCGTTTTTTTTCCTGCAAAATGCAAAGCTGCCAGGAGAAAAGGTGGCTAAGGCCTGGTTCACACCTATACATTTTTAGTGCTTTTTGCATTTTGCAGATTTGCACTACAGAACGCGTTCCATAGGAAACCATGTTAACTGGACTGTAGTGCAAATCTGCAAAATGCACTAAAAATGCATAGGTGTGAATCAGGCTTCAGAGAGATAGCAAAATATCTAGTGTGCATGAGCCTAAAAGAGAAGTGTGGGATTTCAAAATAACAAACTCACCTACCAAACTCACCCACCGCCTCTAAAGCCTCGTACACACGACCGGTTTTCCCAGCAAGAAAACTGGCAGGAGAGTATTTGGCCGGGAATCCTTGGCCGTGTGTATGCTCCCTAGCAGATTCTCGGCACAGTGTTGTGTCTGTATGCTTACCTGTTCCATTGAAAACCCGCGCATGCTCGATAAGAGTTTGACGCATGCGCGGTAGCATACAAGTTTAGTGTGGGGTGTAGCAAGATAGCGGTGATGGCATTGAATGTGATGAGCGCCGACTCGTCACCTCGTTCTTGCCATTCAAAAGAGCGGCGGTTCTTTTGAATGCCCATCTGTATGTATGGCAAGCTTGCCAGGAATCCCGTCAGGAAAACCAACGTTTTTTTCCTGACGGGATTCCTGGTCGTGTGTACAGGGCTTAAGGCTGGATTCACACCTATGCATCTTAAGTGCTTTTTGCATTTTGCAGATTTGCACTACAGTCTATTTACCATAGTTTCCTATGGAACACGTTCTGTAGTGCAAATCTGCAAAATGCATAGGTCTGAATCCAGCCTTATGCCACGTACACACGATCACTTTTTGTGGTGTAAAAAAACGTTGTTTTATCTCACAAAACAAAACAACGTTTTTCAAACTTCATTTTAAAAAACGACGTTGCATACACACCATCGTTTTCTATAAATGCTCTTGCAAAGCGTGGTTACGTACACCACATTCGACGGCACTCTGTTCCATTGAAGCTCCTGTCTCATAGCTTCTGAGCATGCGCGGGTTTAAAAACGTTGTTTTGCCCACACACAATCATTTTTTATGACACAAAAACGACATTCTGAAAAACAACATAAAAAAATTGACGCATGTTCAAATTTTTTTTTGGTCGTTTTTCAGAAGACATAAAACAACGTTTTGCCCACACATGATCATTTTAAATGACGTTTTTTAAAACGCCGTTTTATTTCATCACAAAAAACGACCGTGTGTACGCGGCATAAGGCTGGTCATACATTACATAATGTTCTTGTATAATTTTCCTTTAGATTTACCAAAATCATATACAAAATTTGAGATGATCCCTAAACACCTTAAATTTGTATGTGATCCGGCAGGCCCTTGCAATACATCAGAAGAAAATTGAATAGGAAGACTGTTTAATGTATGGCCAGCTTAAGACCGAGCCATCAAAGACTGCTGATCACTCAGTTCTCGGCCTTCAGCTAGTAGAAAGCCTTTGACTTTCAGGCAGGAATCACACTTGCGCGGTGCGAATTTCAGCTCTCTTATCTTTGCAGAGAGATTACAGAAGTGTTCAGCAGATTAGCTCTGTTTTAGCTGCGAATTTGGGGACCTGGGAGAAGTTACAGGGGAGAGGAGAGTGGGGGGGAAGTGTATTGAGCTGAATGAGAGAAATTCCTGAAGAGAAATGAACACATCTGCGAATCAGCTGCGTACCCATAGAAGATAATGGACCTGAGTTCGCACCTGAGCCGCACCGCAAGGCATAAAATACGCACACGTTTTTTCTGCAATGCGCAGTGCGAATGCATCGCACATATGTGAACCAGCCTCATTGAAAACAATGGGCCAGATTCTGGTAGAATCCGCGGCGGCGTAGCGTAAGCCATTTACACTACGCCGCCGCAACTTACTGGAGCAAGTGCCGTATTCTCCAAGCACTTGCTCCGTAGTTTGCGGCGGCATAGTGTAAATGGCCCGGCGTATCCCCGCGTAATTCAAAGGGGGTGGCTTGTATTTAAGTTAAGCACGCCCCGCGTCGATCGAACTGCACATGCGCCGGCCGGGAAAAAAGCCCAGTGCGCATGCTCCAGCTCACGTCGGAAAACGTTGTTGAAACCGACGTGAAAACTACGTGATCGTCACTTACGCAACGCCCTATTCGCGAACGACCTAGTAAAACGACGTAACCGACGGAAAAAGACGGCGCTGACCCGACGCCATACTTAACATGGCATACGACGGAACTTTGTAAGCCTACCCCTCATATAGCAGGGGTAGGTTTACGCTTACGGAAACGACGTAAACGACGACGAGGCGGCGTAAAAACGTTCGGGAATCGGCGTATTAGGCTCATTTGCATAGGCAAATGAGAAATCAACGTAAAGGCCACCTCTACATCTAAGATCCGACGGTGTAAGTGTCTTACACCTGTCGGATCTACGCCGTATCTATGCGTAAGTGATTCTAGGAATCACACGCATAGATACCTGGACAAAAAAACAGAGATACGATGGTGTTTCTTGAGATACACCATCGTATCTCTTTTGAGAATCTGGCCCAATGTATTTAGAAATGTTCTGCGTATTGGATGCGGTTTAAGCCACAATCAATTCGCATAGGTGTAAATCTGGCCTAAATCTCTGCTCTCTGCTCTGCCCCCCCCCCCCCCCGAGTGGGGTCGAGATATGGCCTTTTGCTTGATGTTATCTGGCCCTTGGGGTGCTTTTTTATTCATTGGCACCAATGATAGGGCAGAATTCCTCCCAATGACCCCAATGATGGGGCAGCATTCCTCCCAATGATGGGGCAGAATTCCTCCCATTGATAGGGCAGAATTCCTCCCAATGATGGGGCACAATTCCTCCCAATGACACCAATGATGAGGCAGATTTCCTTCCAATGATGGGGCAGAATTCCTCCCAGTGATGGGGCAGAATTTCTCCCATTGATAGGGCAGAATTCCTCCCAATGATAGGGCAGAATTCCTCCCAATGATGGGGCGGAATTCCTCCCAATGACACCAATGATGGGGCAGAATTCCTCCCAGTGATGGGGCAGAATTTCTCCCATTGATAGGGCAGAATTCCTCCCAATGATGGGGCAGCATTCCTCCCAATGACACCAATGATGGGGAAGAATTCATTCCAATGATGGGGAAGAATTCCTCCCAGTGATGGGGCAAAATTTCTCCCTATGACACCAATGATGGAGTCCAATGACACCAATGATGGGGTCCAATGATGGGGGATTTTGTACTCCTGATGGCCACAGTCCGGCCCCCTTAAAGTCTGGGGGACAGTAATCTGGCCCTTTGTTTAGAAAGTTTGGAGATTCCTTGGTTAACCAATGAAGCTGACTGATGGTCTGTCGCGCCTACACACCATCAGTTAAAAAAAACAATCATATCAAAACGCGGTGACGTAAAACACAATGACGTGCTGAAAAAAATGAAGTTCAATGCTTCCAAGCATGCGTAGAAGTACAGTAGAGTGAGTGTTGTCACTCTATGACAGGAGCTGCCAAGCTGATCAGGCGAAAAACAAAGGACAAAAGAAAACAAATGCAGCCACCACATCTAAGGACTCATAAGCAGAACCATATTACATTTGTGTTATTTGGTTTACAGTTATAATGTGTAGTACTTCCCCCAAAAGGGGAAGTTCTGCTTGTTTTTCCGCTCCCCCTCCTCTTCAGCATTTGGCACTTCACTTTTTGGGGGGGTGGGTACTCGGTTTTGACAAGTAGCCACTTCCACCTAGATCTCCTAGGTGCCCCTCTTCACCGGCAACATTCTGGGACACACCACAGGTCCCAGAAGACCAGGACCATTTAGAAAGCGCAGAGTGATTTTTATATGCGCAGTGGGAAGCCGGCTCTGAAGCCTTATGGCTTCCCTTAGTTAAGATGCCAGCAGAAGGGCCCTGAAGCCCAGTGAAGAACCGGCTTGGACAGAGGACAGAGCTGGACCCCTGGACAGGGAAGTATTTCCTATAATAAAAGTCAGCAGCTAAAGTATTTGTAGCTGTAGATTTTTTATTTTTTGGGGGAAGACTGAAGCTCCTCTTTAATGCCCACCTCCCCAGCAGCATATTTACCTTTTTCTTTAAATGCCCACATGTGAGCAGGGGCAGGCTGACAAGGTGGTCGTCACACCCTCCCTGCTTTCCCATTAACTCATTGGGTGCCAAGTCTGGGTCACATGAGAGGACTGTAATAGAATCCGGATGTTACATAGTTACATAGTTAGTCAGGTTAAAAAAAGACACAAGTCTATCCAGTTCAACCATAAAAATAATAATAATAATAACAATATTAATATCATACAAGCCCATATGCCCAATTCTATACCCACAGTTGATCCAGAGGAAGACGATGTTGGGTATGTTGGGTATTTCCGTCAAGAGGCTACTTCTCAAGTCCTGGAACACAAGACCAATGAATCTGGCTATAGAAACCCCAAGAACCAGACACCAGTCTTGGAGTAAACTAGAAATTGACTGTTTTATTTCAGATTTCCCACAAATATATACACCAAGGTGACAATACAAACTGTAACCAGAAACCTAATTAACATGAGCTAATTAACTAATCATTTAACCAGACTAGGTGACTCAGCGATATGACCTTTCAGGGCAGCCTTGTCTCCTATATCACTGACTATACAATACACATTATCATAAATATCAACACAGAACTCCTTCACACAATAGCAGAGTAAAGTCAGGTGGCAGCTTATTGGAAAAGGATGGGACTGTGGACTGTTGGTCTGTGATATATTCTGGGAGGCCCCTGACTTAGTATGCAGTAAGGCTCTATACACACTTGTACGGCTTCAAAGTTGTGCCGACTTGGAGTGCAACTTTGATGCAACTTTGACTCAAATTTGGATGGGTGCAACTTTGATACGACTTTGGATGGGTGCAACTTGGATAGGACTTTGGCTTTGACCAGTGACATAAGACACCTGTTGCACAACTGTTGCATTGTAAAACATTCTGGTACGATCTTCATGCAACTTTTGAGTTAATATTGAAATCTATGGCCCTCAAGTTGCATTAAAATTGGACCAAAGTAGTGCATGAACTACTTTGAAGATGCTGCAAATTTAAGTTGATAATTGGAAAACATGGGGAACGACTTGTCATGCGACTTTGATGTCCAAAGTTGCATGATAAGTTTCACAAGTGTGAATGGAGCCTAACTTGTCTTCTTCCCTGAAGGACTTTTGATTCCTTACAGACAGTACTGGTTAGTCCTTCCATCCTGGCTTGTTATTCTAAGAAATCTGCCTGCAATATACTCACAGGGGTTGGTCTGTGGCACACACTGAGAAGAAAAAGGCACCCAAGCAGTACAGCAGTGCCAGTTGAGGGGATGACCAGAATTGGGCATCACATTAGGCTTTACACTAGCATTAGGGAAATAGCCTTAAGCCCAGGTCCACATTAAAGGTGGGTTTGAAATCGCAACTGAACTCGCATGATTTCGAACCGGCAATGAGGTTGCGATTTCGGGGGCGATTTGACAGATCTGTGCGGGTACATGCACAGATTCAGGAAATCAATGCCTCTGGAGTAGACATGTGCACTGCCAAAAAAGTCCTTTTTTTTTCGTTTATGTTATCTTATTTATTTTTATTCGGCCGGGTTCACACCTATGCGAATTGACTGCGCGTTTCCTTGCATTCAATTCGCATAGCAGAAGAATGTGACTGGCTCTCTATGGACCCGGTTCACATATCTCTGCAGCTTGCCTTTTTTGGTGCGTTTCAGGTTTGAATTCAGCCCAAAATTCGAGCTGAAATCGGACCTGAACCGGTGAACTAACACGCACTGGACCCCTGCTGTGCGCCGCATGCGGCGACAGTGTGAAGTGAACCCAGCCTTAGGGATATTCCCCTTTCAACTCTCACTTGCAGCCTAGGTTCACATTGGAGCGATTTGTCATGCGATTTGAGAGATCAAATCGTATGACAAGTCGCAGCCTATTGGAGGCAATGGCACTGTTCCAATCGGTGCGACACCGATTTTGCGGTGCTGCACCGATTTGCAAATGTAGTTCCTGCACTACTTTTGCCGATTTCAGGTGCGATTTCTATAGACATCTGTGTATAAAGCCACACAAATGTCTATCAAGTAGCACCTAAAATCATGCTGACCTTGCTACTTTGAAATCGCGCTACTTCAAGTAAAGTAGCGCGATTTCAAAATAGCATCAGTGTGAACCAGGGAGCAAGGTTGTATTCCTTATTGGCATTCCCTTTGTAAGGCATGTTTTAGGCCTCTTTCACACGGGCGGATAGAATGGTGCTTTTAGGTGCGGATTTTATCATTTTCTACAGCAGCTGAAAGCACACAATGCTTTTCTATGGCCCCATTCACTCACAACGTTTAGCTGCGGTTTAGTTACATGCGGTTTGGTGCAGATAGAAAAAATAGATTTCACTGCGTCCAGGAACGGCTTTGCGCAGCTATCCACGAATAACTGCAGGTAATCTTTGCCGCTAATAACTGCAGTGATTTTTGTCAGCTGCAGACAGCAGCGTGAAGGTGGGGGGGAAAAAAAACAGGATGCACATCATAATCGCTAGGTATACCTGGGAAATTACTATACATTTCTTACCGCAGTTAAACGCAAACGCATGTAAACGCATGAAAACTCAAGAAATCGCGGTGTGCTAATGCAGCTGATCGCTGTGCCTGGAGTGTTGATTTTCAGATAAAATTTTCATGCTTTTATCTGCGGCAAAACAGCCGCCTGTGTGAAAGGCGCCTTAGGGTTTAGCGACCTTGTTTTATAAAAAAAAAAAAAAATATTTTACACAAAGACCAAGATTGTCTTTTAAGCCCAGAGCCCCCTTTCTCCCTAAGGTGGCTTTTACGTTTCACTGGAACCAGGACAATGTGCATCCCAAGGAGATTTTTTCTAAATGTGGTTAGAGTTACTTTGTTTATCTTGCAGCTAAAACTTCTTTTAACCACTTGACCACTGGGCACTTAAACACCCTTAATAACCAGACCAATTTTCAGCTTTCGGTGCTCTCACAATTTGAATGACAATAACTCAGTCATACAACACTGTAACCAAATGAAATTTTTGTCCTTTTTTTCCCACAAATAGAGCTTTCTTTTGGTGGTGTTTCATCACCTCTGCGTTTTTTTTTTTTTTTGCTATAAATGAAAAAAGAACAAAATTTTGCAAAAAATAATAATTTTTCTTCATTTCTATTATAAAATTTTGCAAAAAAGTAATTTTTCTTCATAAATTTGGCCTAAAATGTATACTGCTACATATCTTTGGTAAAAAAAATAAAAAATGTTGGATATTATTTAGTCTGGGTGAAAGTTATGGGGTCTACAAGCTATGGTACCAAATCCTGAAAATTGATCAATTTCATCACACCTGAAGTACTGACAGCCTCTCCCATTTCTTGAGACCCAAACATGCCAGAAAAGTACAAATACCCCCCAAATGACCCCTTTTTGGAAAGAAGACATTCCAAGGTATTTAGAAAGAGGCCTGGTGAGTTTTTTAAAGTTGTAATTTTTTCCCACAATTCTTTGCAAAATCAAGATTTATTTTTTTTTCATCAAATTTTCATATTATTAGGTTATTTTTCACACACAGCATATGCATACCACAAATTACACCCCAAAACACATTCTGCTATTCCTCCCGAGTATGGCAATACCCCATGTGTGAGACTTTTACACAGTGCGGCCACATACAGAGGCCCAACATGCAGGGAGCACCCAGGCCAATTCTGACATTTCTCTCCTACATGTAAAAATCATCATTTATTTGCTAGAAAAATACATAAAACCCCAAAACATGATATAAAGATACCTCACATGTGGTTTGAACACCGTTTTTATATGTGGGCGGGACTTGCGTATGCGTTCGCTTCTGCATGCGAGCTCGCGGGGACAGGGGCTGCTGTATGCCCAGAGTATTGCTAAGTATGCCCAGAGTATTGCGGAGTATGCCCAGAGTATTGCCCAGAGTATTGCCAGAGTATTGCCAGAGTATGCCCAGAGTATTGCCAGAGTATGCCCGGAGTATTGCCAGAGTATGCCCGGAGTATGCCCAGAGTATTGCGGAGTATGCCCAGAGTATTGCAGAGTATGCCCAGAGTATTGCAGAGTATGCCCAGAGTATTGCAGAGTATGCCCAGAGTATTGCCAGAGTATGTCCAGAGTATTGCCAGAGTATTGCGGAGTATGCAGAGTATGCCCAGGGTATTGCAGAGTATGCCCAGGGTATTGCAGAGTATGCCCAGAGTATTGCGGAGTATGCCCAGAGTATTGCAGAGTATGCCCAGAGTATTGCAGAGTATGCCCAGAGTATTGCAGAGTATGCCCAGAGTATGCCCAGAGTATTGCCAGAGTATTGCCAGAGTATTGCAGAGTATGCAGAGTATGCCCAGGGTATTGCAGAGTATGCCCAGAGTATTGCAGAGTATGCCCAGAGTATTGGCAGAGTATGCCCAGAGTATTGCAGAGTATTGCGGAGTATGCCCAGAGTATTGCCAGAGTATTGCAGAGTATGCCCAGAGTATTGCCCAGAGTATTGCCCAGAGTATTGCCAGAGTATGCTTGAGTATTGCAGAGTATGCCCAGAGTATTGCCCAGAGTATTGCCAGAGTATGCCTGAAAAGTACAAATACCCCCCAAATGACCCCTTTTTGGAAAGAAGACATTCCAAGGTATTTAGAAAGAGGCCTGGTGAGTTTTTTAAAGTTGTAATTTTTTCCCACAATTCTTTGCAAAATCAAGATTTATTTTTTTTTCATCAAATTTTCATATTATTAGGTTATTTTTCACACACAGCATATGCATACCACAAATTACACCCCAAAACACATTCTGCTATTCCTCCCGAGTATGGCAATACCCCATGTGTGAGACTTTTACACAGTGCGGCCACATACAGAGGCCCAACATGCAGGGAGCACCCAGGCCAATTCTGACATTTCTCTCCTACATGTAAAAATCATCATTTATTTGCTAGAAAAATACATAAAACCCCAAAACATGATATAAAGATACCTCACATGTGGTTTGAACACCGTTTTTATATGTGGGCGGGACTTGCGTATGCGTTCGCTTCTGCATGCGAGCTCGCGGGGACAGGGGCTGCTGTATGCCCAGAGTATTGCTAAGTATGCCCAGAGTATTGCGGAGTATGCCCAGAGTATTGCCCAGAGTATTGCCAGAGTATTGCCAGAGTATGCCCAGAGTATGCCCAGAGTATTGCCAGAGTATGCCCGGAGTATTGCCAGAGTATGCCCAGAGTATTGCGGAGTATGCCCAGAGTATTGCGGAGTATGCCCAGAGTATTGCAGAGTATGCCCAGAGTATTGCAGAGTATGCCCAGAGTATTGCAGAGTATGCCCAGAGTATTGCCAGAGTATGTCCAGAGTATTGCCAGAGTATTGCGGAGTATGCAGAGTATGCCCAGGGTATTGCAGAGTATGCCCAGGGTATTGCAGAGTATGCCCAGAGTATTGCGGAGTATGCCCAGAGTATTGCAGAGTATGCCCAGAGTATTGCAGAGTATGCCCAGAGTATGCCCAGAGTATTGCCAGAGTATGCCCAGAGTATTGCCAGAGTATTGCAGAGTATGCAGAGTATGCCCAGGGTATTGCAGAGTATGCCCAGAGTATTGCAGAGTATGCCCAGAGTATTGGCAGAGTATGCCCAGAGTATTGCAGAGTATTGCGGAGTATGCCCAGAGTATTGCCAGAGTATTGCAGAGTATGCCCAGAGTATTGCCAGAGTATGCTTGAGTATTGCAGAGTATGCCCAGAGTATTGCCCAGAGTATTGCCAGAGTATGCTTGAGTATTGCAGAGTATGCCCAGAGTATTGCCCAGAGTATTGCCAGAGTATGCTTGAGTATTGCAGAGTATGCCCAGAGTATTGCCCAGAGTATTGCCAGAGTATGCTTGAGTATTGCAGAGTATGCCCAGAGTATTGCCCAGAGTATTGCCAGAGTATGCCTGAGTATTGCAGAGTATGCCCAGAGTATTGCGGAGTATGCCTGAGTATTGCAGAGTATGCCCAGGTGAGTATTGCAGAGTATATGCAGCAGGGATGGCTGAGCAGGGAGGGAGGGATGGATGGATCTGTGACTGCATTTGTCACAGATCCAGCCCGCAGCACTGGCGCTGCCATCCGCTCCCTCCCCTCTCCTCTCACACTGTACCGATCGGTACAGAGAGAGGAGGGAGGAACCGGCGTCATCAAATGACGCCGGTCTGTTTACATCTGATCGCGCCGTCATTGGACGGCGCGATCACGTGGTAAACCGCCGCTATGAACGGCCAGTTAGAATACAGCAACCGCCCTAGAGCCGTACTTTCGGCATAGGGCGGTTGCAAAGTGGTTAAAAAGACTGATGCTCTTTGTCATTCCTGAAGATAAGGAACAAATTCCTTCCCACTATTTCTCCCACTGAGAATCATACAAGGTGAGTATGCCAGACAAGTGGTTCATTAGCGTTAGGGTTTTGTTTAGAGGTTAAGGTCAGGTTTTAGGAATAAGTATAATTAGACCCCTTTTACATTTAGTGGAACCTGTCTTGTTAAAATGCTACCGTGCTGCAGCTCAGTTTCAGGGTTGTGGCAGATTTCTTAACCTCCCTGGCGGTATGATTCTTTCAGATTTTAGGTGCTGAAAGCGGTACCATTATTTGCAAGGAAATTTGGCATTTATACTGTAGGCTTGTAATTCTTAAGCCGCATACACACGGTCGAATTCGGGCCGTTTCAGCAGACAAATCCGATCGTGTGTACGGGCTAGCGGACATGTTTTATCCGTCGGATATGTCCGCTGGTTAGTACACTCACCAGCAGACATAACTGTCCACGCATGCGTTGAATGGATTCAACGAATGCGTGGAAGCAGGGCCGTCTTTACCATAGGGCAAACAGGGGCAGCTGCCCAGGGCCCTGTCACTGTTGGGGGCCCAAAGCAACCCCCTTTGAAAAAGAAAAATATATATATATTTTTTTTTTTTTAGGGGTCCGGAGGGCCAATTTTTTTTAGGGGTCCCCAGGGGCCCGGAGGACCCCAGGGCCCCAGATGAAACCCCCCTTTTTTATTTTTAAATAAAATAAAATATATTTAGTTTATATATTTTTATTTTGTTTTTTATTAAAGGGCCAATTTTTTTTTTTTAGGGGTCTGGAGTTCCCCAGGGGCCCGTAGTTCCTTAGGGCTCCGGATGACAACCCCCCTTTTTTTAATAAAAAAAAACAACTTGTTATATTATATATATATAAATTGTATTATTATTAATATTATTTTATATATATATATATATTGTAACAGTAAGCGCTACTGTAACTATAAAAATGATGTTGAAGTGGACACAGAGTCTGCATTCATCCAATATGCAGAGCTGCAGAGCATACATTTAAAAACAGAGAAAACTGCGCTGGCAGTTTTCTCATATTTTTCCTATTACTTCATGGGGCTCTATGGCTTGGAGATCCTTCAGAGATCTGGGTGGGACTGGATCTCCAACCTGTGTCCAGGTTTTTAAGATGGCCTGCAAGCTGCCTTCCCAGGTGCAGACAGCTCATTAAAGGAAGGATAGGGGAAGGAAGGTGAAGGAAGTGGGAGCAGTGGCTGTTATTGTCTCTGTGTGAGGATAGATGCTGTACGCGTTGGAAGGCTTCGGAGCCGTGTGCATCCAGGACCGTGGGTCTGGAGGAGGTGATGGTTTGAGGAACCTGTACCTGTAGCCGCAGTGCTGTTAAAGAGTAGCTAGGTGGGCTGATATTTTCATTTTTGGATAACGTTTAAACCCCTGCGTGGGATTCCTGAATGGACTTTTTGTTTATTTTTCTCCTTTAATAAACGTGGGCTACCAGGCCCTTAACGTTATATGCCTGTTTGGTGTTGACTCACTGCACAAAAACGCATCTGCCACAAGAGTAAATTACCCCCAATGTCTACAGTGGTGGATTCAGCGGGCATCTAAACGGTGGAATCCGGGTCCTTGCTACAGTGGTGAGTCGCATCAGGAACTGCTGCTAGCTGTGTGTGGCAGCCAGGCAAACAGCATTGCACAGAAATTTGATGGACTGTGTTGCATACAGGTTGTGTACCTGTGAAAGGAGAATCACATTTTTTCTCTCTTCTCTGCTATGAACTGTGTTACTGGTTGCTGTGTGCAACACCCCAAGGATGGGGCGGTCAAAACAGAAAAAGGAGGCGTTACTTGCTGAAGCCAGAGATAGAGCTCTGTGGCTGGAGGGGTTGTTACCGCCTGATAGAACCCCATACATGCCTGAACAACGTTTTTCAAGTGAAAAGAGGGCTGCTGTCGCCCCTAGCAACATGGCTGCAATGAGTGCATATGGGACTGCTAGTGTGGAGCATCCACCAGCATTTGAATCTGCAGTGGATTGGTGCAAGCGGCACCTGGCAGGAATGGACAAAACTGAAGTGGAAGGCAAGCCAACCTTCACTACAAAGAGAGGTGTTGTTGCCCCTGGCAACGCTGCTGCAGTTAAACAAGCAGCTATTGCAAAAAGTGTGAAAGCGACACAGCTTAAGACAGGATCCAGCGGAGGGAAGCCTGTGTTCTGTGCCAGAAGAGAGGCTGACCAAAGGCCAGGTTGGAGAGTGGTTGCCCATAGCAACACAGATGAGGCCAGTCGGGCTGTCTGTGCACCATGGGATGTGCCTCCCAAGCGTCATGACAAGTGGCTTCCGGAGGAGCCAATACAGCCTGTTGGAGAGAGGCAACAATGCTTTGCTGGGAGAGTGCGATCTCCCCTGGCAACAGAGAGCCATGCGTTGAGGAGATGCCAAGAAATTAAATTTCAGCGTCCAGTACCGTGCCTGGAATGTGGCCGAGTGGGACATGGCATCTTTACTTGCCCAAAGTTCTGGAACACCGCTGAGGAATCTGGAAAGGCTGCAGTGTCCTCCTGTGGCCCCAAAGAGACAGTAGCTGGTATAGATGCAGCTCAGAGACAGCGCACTCAAGTGAAGACTATGATACCAGCCACTGAGAATGGTAAGACTGTTTCAATGTATCGCAGTGAAGTGGGAGTGTGTCCAGCGGAGAGATCTGCACTACAAATGGACATGGACTTGCTGCAGTGTGCTACCCCGAGCAGTGGGATGGCATATGGGGAAGACCAGCTGACAGCAAGGTTAAAGATTCAAATGGACATGGGGACTGTGCATGCGCCTGCTATAATCCAGCAGAGTGCTGGGAAAGTTGAACTAGGGGTGACCAAAAGTGTCTTTGTGCCATGTTCCCTAGTGACAGGTGCTGCAGAGTTGCCCAGGGAAACCTCTAAGGAGCTTGCAGTGGCTAAGCAGGGTGTTTCCCAGGTCAGCTATGGAGCTGCTCAAGGAGCAAAGAGTTCCCCTTTAAAAATAGAGAGTGCTGTGAGGAGAGGCTCACAGACTGTTGTGGGTAATGGACAATGCGCAAAAATAGAAGTTATGTCTAAGCGTAATGAAAATTCTGATTGTTATGCTGATAAAAGGGTAAATGTTGGCAAATGTGATGGTATTGGTGATGATGACATTGAAAAATGTGTTTCCTTTAATGTCAGGTCTGCAAAGGTTGAAAATGTGTTTACTACCAATGGTGGGAGGAGGATATCTCCCATAGCAACCGGACGCACAGGATTGTCCAGGAAAGTCTCATGGGATCTCCATGGGTTGGAGCCAGCGGTTTTCCAGGATGGTTGTGGTGCTACTCTGGTAAAACAAGGGAAGACTGTGTCACACAGTGAGTGTGTGTGGGCGGAGCCCCACAACCCTAAGTGTAACCCAGTTGTCAAGGGGTTAATTCAGCCTGCAAAAGCTGAAAGTGCAAAGCTGTGTGTGTCAGTAGCGCCCCCAGAGCTGGTAGGGCAAAAGCATGTATTGCAACCTGCCTTGTCAGATGTGTCATCCCAAGGGGATATGTATAGAAATGACCCAGGTGATGTTGTGGCAAATGATTCCCAGGTTCCTTTGGTGCCTCTTGGGACAGGTGTTGCAGCGCTGCAGGATGCCTGTCAGGGAAGTACCACAGACTGGGAAGCATGGTGCAAGGAAACAGTCGCAACGCTAAACAAAGTAACCATGAGTTATAAAGCAATGATGGGAGACAAGTGTGTGGACACAACATCTGTTATGCCAGACAGAGGGTTTGCAGAGTGGCCGGTGCTCAAGGGCATGTCAGTCCCTGTGAAGGTTGATCCCCTCCAGTCTGAAGGAGCGGTTCTTGGCATAGACATGGCAGATGTGTTGTCCACAACCCAGCAACTAAGTGGTAGCAAGTGTCAAGGTGACAATGTGACTTGTAATGACCTGCAGAGGCTCATTGACACTGGTGCAGAAGGGATAAGTGTGAGACATGTGTCTGACAGCGCTCTAGGGGAGCAACAGGCGGTGATGATGGGTACCTTCAAGGAGGTGGAGGTCTCTTCATATGTCTCAACCTTTCAACCTGCAGTGGATGAGCCCCTCCATGTCTTGGACAGGGAAAAGGTCCCTAGAAAGGTCTGGTATTTAGACATGGGTTGCATAGAGATGACACAAACTTTATTAGAAATGCTGGAGTTGGTAAAAATGCACTCGCTGTACACTTGGGTGTCTCCACCACAGACGGACCAGGTTGTGCTGCGTAATACCAATAGGTGGAGCCAAGTGGTACAGGCTGTGCAGGGAAACTTTGATCATGAGTTGTATTGGTGGGTCCAATGCTTATTAACAATGTGGCAAATAGTTCTGAGGTTCTCTAAGAGGGTGCCCCTAGTTACTGAGTGGTATGGAAGGCGCTCAGAACTGTTGGAGACATCAAAGGTCTCTCCGGTTGGTGTAGTGACTAGAAACATCCCTGCTGGTGTGGTCCGAGGTGCAGCTGAGCAGTGGTCAGTGGAGGGCGCAGATACTGTCTCACCAGCTGAACCTCATGAGAAGGAAGGGCCCAGAATAGACGCAGCACTAGCAGAGATGCTTTCTAACACTCAGAAAGAGGTACAACTTAAAGTACCCGGAGACGCTGTGAGAATTACTAATGTTGGTTTCTGCAACAATGTAATGTGTACATCAGAAAGAAGTAGTTTATGCGTGGATCAGTGTCATTTGTTAGATCAGTTGCCCATGGAGTGTTGGACAACAGGTGAGGTGGAGATTGGCTATGGACCAGTGGGTTGTAGTCACTTACCTGTGTGTGGTCCCTCCTCGGGTCTAGTTCTAACAAACACTGAGATGGATGGCACGGATTGTGTTGGACTTGGTGACATTGAAATGTCTGATTGGCTAATGAGTGGTGCTGTTAAAAGTGATGTGGTTGCCGTGGGTAACCAGAGAGAGTTTTTTGAACCTGAAAGTCCTGTGGTGAAAGGTAGGATCAGGGAAGGCAGAGTTTCCCCAAGAGAGGAGAGTATGCTCAGGGACCCCAAGAGAAGAGTGGGAAGGCAGAGTATACAGAATTATAGAACCCTGTTGCGATCCAGGGTAGAGCGTGCCTGGAAACGCACCCGAAAAAAAGATTGGGCCTACAGCTGGCGCAGAGGTGCCCCAATCAAGGATTCGGGCTGGTGTGTTCCGCCCCCTACGGGTTCGAAACAAGGGGGGGAGGTATGTAACAGTAAGCGCTACTGTAACTATAAAAATGATGTTGAAGTGGACACAGAGTCTGCATTCATCCAATATGCAGAGCTGCAGAGCATACATTTAAAAACAGAGAAAACTGCGCTGGCAGTTTTCTCATATTTTTCCTATTACTTCATGGGGCTCTATGGCTTGAAGATCCTTCAGAGATCTGGGTGGGACTGGATCTCCAACCTGTGTCCAGGTTTTTAAGATGGCCTGCAAGCTGCCTTCCCAGGTGCAGACAGCTCATTAAAGGAAGGAGAGGGGAAGGAAGGTGAAGGAAGTGGGAGCAGTGGCTGTTATTGTCTCTGTGTGAGGATAGATGCTGTACGCGTTGGAAGGCTTCGGAGCCGTGTGCATCCAGGACCGTGGGTCTGGAGGAGGTGATGGTTTGAGGAACCTGTACCTGTAGCCGCAGTGCTGTTAAAGAGTAGCTAGGTGGGCTGATATTTTCATTTTTGGATAACGTTTAAACCCCTGCGTGGGATTCCTGAATGGACTTTTTGTTTATTTTTCTCCTTTAATAAACGTGGGCTACCAGGCCCTTAACGTTATATGCCTGTTTGGTGTTGACTCACTGCACAAAAACGCATCTGCCACAAGAGTAAATTACCCCCAATGTCTACAATATATATATATATATATATATATATATATATATATATATATATATATATATTTTTTATTAAAGAGCTCAGAGGGCCCCATGTGGCAAACGCCCTTTTTTATTTTTTCAAAAGTGAATTAGAATGTGATTTTATAACATCCCCAGTTTGCTCTTCCCGAGGCTGACTTCTTCATGTCCTGCTCCTCAAGGTATGTCACTGTTTGCTAATCTATATTGTAAATAGAAGTTTTCTGTAGAGTGTGCCCAAAGTCTTTATAATATTTGATGATTCACTGCAGGTCTGGTCAGTGTTTTAAAAAGTTCCTGTATTTTACACATGGCATGGCATGGGGTCACATCACCGTCTGTCCATTCTGCTTTAGCACCATGGGACCCCATGCCATGCCATGTGTAAAATACAGGAATTCTTTAAATCACAGACCAGACCTGCAGTCCAGGCTGAGTAAGGCCTCAGAGCACATGGCATTACTGTCTGTATTTAACTGCTTGATGGGCTTATTTTGGGCCTGGCTGGTTCACATGTATGTGTTTTGGCGGCCCACATTTGTGCAGGCACAACAGCCTATTCATTTGAATGGGCCGCCATGCCTGCATTTCCTGCAAAGAAAAGCGCATGCCTCATACAATAGACTGCGCACACGGCACACCTATGCCCATCAAGCAATGAAATACAGCACTGTCTGTCCATTCTGCTGTCTGCTGTGACTTATCTGCAGTTCCTGCATTGTCAAACTTGCTGCATTTTTAGACGTTTAGGTCACGCTTTTAAAAACACAGTGCGTTTGTGTGTGCAAGAACTGCAGGTAAGTAGCATGGTGCAAGAACTGCAGGTAAGTAGCATGGTGCAAAAGCAGAATGGATTTCAAGGCAACTGTATTTTTAAAATGCTGAATGCAGCCCATATAAATCAATGGGCTGCTGTGCTTGCACAAACGAGGGCCGCCAAAACACATACTTGTGAACCAGCCAGGCCCAAAATAATCTGGAGGGGGGGCCCAAAAAAAATGTTTGCCCAGGGCCCAAACCATATTAAAGACAGCCCTGCATGGAAGTATTTTACTTCCTGGAGTGGTGACGTGGCGGCGTCAACGTCACCGCCACGTCACCGCGTCCTCAGCCAGAGGGGATTTTCATCCGATGGTGTGTACACGCCATCGGACCAAAATCCAATGAGACATGTCCGCTGAAAATTGTCCATCGGACATGTTTGAGCGGACATGTCTCATCGTGTGTACGTGGCTTTAGGAATAACTCACTTAAATCTGACCAAACAAGAGTCTAATAGGCATCCCGGGTATGAAATTTTTTTTAAAACAAAATTATAAATTATAAATAATTATAACAAATAATAATATAATTATAATAAAAATGATTCAATAATGTAATCAAATCAAAATCACTGAAATTTGCTCAGTTGCAGAATTGTCGCTGTCATTATTTTTTTTTATGATGAATTTCCCCACAAATCGCTATCGCTCAATTCTGCAAGTGATTATAATTTATTATCGCTGTTTTTTAGCTGCTCTAAAACCATTTTTGACATAAAGGGACACTTTTGGTTGCTATGGGCAATCTACAGTTTGCAGGCAGAAAGAACAGTTTTTATTATGTAAAAGAGCATGCAGGACACTGGGCAGACCACTAGGGACAAAGGGGGTGTGTATTTTTTACATACAGTACTGTAATCTATAAGATTACAGTATACTGTATGTAATGTGTTTGTTTACATTTTTGAATATGGAGCCGTTCTCCGCCCCGTGCGTCGTAACGTCGCAGGGAACTGAGCTCGGCGGCACACGGGGACACTGTGTGAATTGAGCGAGCACCTGCTCGCTCACACAGCGTGGATGCATCGCTGGATCCAGGGACAAGGTAAGTAAACCTTGCCTGTGGATTCAGCGAGCCCGAGTCTGACTCAGGGTTACCGATCGCAGCACAGAAATCTAACCCCGAGTCAGACTCGGTAATACCGCCAGGGGGGTTAAAGCCTAGGCTAGTGATGGCGAACCTTGGCACCCCAGATGTTTTGGAACTACATTTCCCATGATGCTACACTACATAGTGCATGGGCGTCCACTCCATAGGGCAAGGGGGGGCAATTGACCCCCCCTGGAAAATCGAGAAGGTGTTGAAGAGTTTTGGGGCCACGGGCTGTCTGAGCGGTCTTGGGCCGGATGTCACATAGGTACAGCGAGCAATGAGAAGCCGCCTCCCCCTCCAGTGTTTATGTGTACACAGGGGGAGGGAACCTGCTGTGCCTGTGCAGCGCTGATGGCTGACCTGAGGTACTGAATGGGGTGGGGGGAGGGGGGATCCATCTGTGCTGAAGGGGGGTTTATGCTGAATGGGGGTCCATCTGTGCTGAAGCAGGGGTCTGTACTGAAGGGGGAGTATGTGATGATGGGTGGGTTCATCTGTGCTGAAGGGGGATCTGTGCTTAAAGGGGGACCATCTGTGCTGAAGGGGGGTCTGTGCTGAATGGAGGGGTCTGTGCGGGATTGGGGGGTCTATGCTGAAGGGGGTCCATCTGTGCTGAATCGAGGGGTCTGTGCTAAAGGGGGGTTTGTGCTGAATGGAGGGGTCTGTGTGGAATTGGGGGGTCTGTGCTGACGGGGGGTCCATCTGTGCTGAATGGAGGGGTCTGTGCTGAAGGTGGGTCTGTACATTCTCTAGGCTATATTTATATGGGCATGGAGTGAAGCTGAATTATCTCAAGAGCTATTTCACACTGCCAGCTGGCCGTATTATCGGTAAAGCAGCGCTTTACCATCGTTTTAGTTGCGCTATTCAGTCGCTAGCAGGGCGCTTTTAACCCCAGGTAGCATTTGAAGAAAGGTTTATATGCGACTGTGTATAGCCGCTGCCGAAGCGCCCCTCCCTGAAAAAATTTCAGCGGACGCCCATGCATGAGCATCTTGGGAAATGTAGTTCCAAAACATCTGGGGTGCCAAGGTTCGCCATCACTAGCCTAGGCCATCTTTATGTAGAGCAACAATTCTTTTTTTCAGGTCCTCAGAGAGTTCTTTCCCACGAGGTGCCATGTTGAACTTCCAGTGACCAGTATGAGAGAGTGGGTGTATTCACTTTTGTTGCCAGCGGTTTAGACATTAATGACTGTGTGTTGAGTTATTTTGAGGGGACATCAAATTGACAATTATACAAGCTGTACACACACTACTTTACATTTTTGCAAAGTGTAATTTCTTCAGTGTTGTCACATGAAAAGATATAATAAAATATTTTAAAAAATGTAAGGGGTGTACTCACTTTTGTGAGATACTGTACACTATATTGTCAAAAGTATTGGGACGCCTGCCTTTACATGCACATGAACTTTAATGGCATCTTAGTCCATAGGGTTCGATATTGAGTTGGCCAATTCTTTGCAAGGTTCATAAAGACATGCATGAGTTTAGCCGGCAAACTCTCAGATGCGAAAAAACACTCTTTCGGGTCACAAGGGCGTCAGCGTGTAGCTCCGTCCAACATGTTTCGTAACACGTGACGTCTTCCTGGTGTAGGACTTTTTTTTTCACAAATTGATTTATTTTTATGTATGTTCAATGTATTTTGCTATTTAGAATGTATGCACTGCACTTTATTGTGTGGTATTAGCACAATTATTGTTTGTACACACTTGTATTCCTTGATTATGTCACTTGTATTAATTGCTGCTGTTGTGTAGTATATACTTAGATTTGCACCTAGCATGGTATTACACTACACTTTTGAATTCCAAGAAGTGTTGAAGCTGTTATAGCTGCAAAGGGTGGGCCAACTGAATATTATAGAGGTAAATGTTCAAAGGAAGGGTTAAAGTGTTTATTAAGCCATGTAAGACACACACTGTCAGACCCTCTATTAGAGCCTGGCATAGCACACTGCATTAGTCTTTTTTTTATTTTTATTTTTTAAACGAGCATTGTAAATACCGATTTAAAACGATCTTCAGGCGGGTCACATGACTTGAGGCTGCTGTATACATCCAATGGATGGTTTCTGCAGGAGGGGCCGAGATCTCCTTCTGACGTCAGCTGGGGAGATCACATGGCCACTGCAGTAGCTCTGCAAACTGGCCGAGAGTCATGTGACCGCCTGAAGATCGTGCTAAAACTGTATTTACAGTGCTCGTTTTTATAAAAGACTAATGATGTGTGCTATGCCAGGATATAATAGAGGGGCTGGCAGTGTGAATTTACAATTTTTTATTTTACTAATACTTATCTTCCAACTGTCCCTGATTTGGAGGGACTGTCCCTGATTTGGAGCAATGTCCCTCTGTCCCTCTTTCTCCCTAATTTGTCCCTCATTTTGGTCTGATCCATATAGTTGTATATATAAAATGCACTTTTTATCTTTCAAAAATTGTTGCTGTTAAATCTTTCATCCAAATTGTAAATTGCTGCATTTGTAAATTATTAAAGCCAATATAAAGGAATAGTAGTGGTTAAAAAAAAAGCTCTTGTGGATTTAACCACTTAAGACCCGGACCAAAATGCAGGCAAAGGACCTTGCCCCTTTTTGCGATTCGGCACTGCGTCGCTTTAACTGACAATTGCGCGGTCGTGCGACGTGGCTCCCAAACAAAATTGGCGTCCTTTTTTCCCCACAAATAGAGCTTTCTTTTGGTGGTATTTGATCACCTCTGCGGTTTTTATTTTTTGCGCTATAAACAAAAATAGAGCGACAATTTTAAAAAAAATTCAATATTTTTTACTTTTTGCTATAATAAAAATCCGCCAAAAATATATAAAAAACATTTTTTTTCCTCAGTTTAGGTCGATACGTATTCTTCTACCTATTTTTGGTAAAAAAAATCACAATAAGCGTTTATTGGTTGGTTTTCGCAAAATTTATAGCGTTTACAAAATAAGGAATAGTTTTATTGCATTTTTATTATTATTTTTTTTTTTACTACTAATAGCGGCGATCAGCGATTTTTTTCGTGACTGCGACATTATGGCGGACACTTCGGACAATTTTGACACATTTTTGGGACAATTGTCATTTTCACAGAAAAAAATGCATTTAAATTTGCATTGTTTACTGTGGAAATGACAGTTGCAGTTTGGGAGTTAACCACAGGTGGCGCTGTAGGGGATGTGTGCCTATGTGTGTTGTTTACTACTGTAGGGGGGTGTGGCTGTAGGTGTGACGTCATCGATCGCGTCCCCCTATCACAGGGATGACGCGATCGATACTGCAGCCACAGAGAAGCACGGGGAAGCCGTGTGTACACACGGCTCTCCCCGTTCTTCCGCTCCAGGGACGGATCGCCGCACTGCAGCGGCGATCGGGTCCGCGAATCCCGCGGTCCCGGTCCTGGAGCTTCGGACCGGGTCGCGGGAGCGCGCCCGCGACACACGGCTGGGTACTAAAATCAACGTATATATACGTTGATGTGCCCAGCCGTGCCATTCTGCTGACGTAAATGTGCAGTAGGCGGTCCTTAAGTGGTTAATTAACCTTTTTTTTTTGGTTAATTCTTCTTTAAAGGGGGTGTGGCAGGGCGCCAGTCCTATGCCTACATACTTTGCTAGTAGGTGTCCCTCATTCCCATCTGAAAATGTTGGGAGGTATGCTAATAGCAGGGGGGGGGGGGGGGGCGAAGACACACAGACATGAGCTGACAGGCACGAAGAAGGGGCAGAGAAGACAGTTGTATAAGACGGAGGGAAGAAAACTGACCACTGCGGTCAGGGCTCAGAAGCCCTGGTTATTGTGGTCAGTACAGACAGGGGATACAGGAAGTGGCAGGTTCAGGGAGGTTTTTGTACAGTTTCAAGGGGGACAGATTACCCAGCACAAGCACTGTGCGGTTTAATCTGCTTTAAGGGACCAGGAATTTTTTATTTTTCTAGGTTAAAAAACATTCTTTAATACCGTGAACATTTACTACTTAGTGACACCTGTGGCATCTTTAGGATTGTTACTTGCTTTTAGCACAGAGAACCTTGCGCTAAAAATGACAGCACCAGACCAAGAACAAATGTATTGTTTGATTGTCAACATTGTACAAAAACTGCCCCAAAAACTCGTGCCCCATTAGTCTTCTATTTCTAGAATTATCCCAAACAAAGAAAATTTCATTGTGACTAAAATCTATTTATGTATTTGTGTTCCTACAGAATTTATCATTGGTGTCAGCAGTTAACAAAGCTCTAAAGGATTTGAGCCCCCACCTGAAGACTCAGGTCTGTACAGTCTTATCTACAGCTCTCCTATTGGCCTGTCTGTTGGATGACACTAGTCTCTGTGCACACAGACACACAGCACCCTCCCACGCACTGCTCCATTCATAAAAGACAGAGCAGTGCGCAGTGCCTGCTATACACAAACATACCTCAACAGGACTGCAATAGAGAGCATCAGCCACACACACAGAGGAGGATGAGAAAACCACTCAGGGGGGACGCAAGAAAATTAGACTTGCATTAGACACACACAGAGTACATGCTTACCAACCAACAAAAACAAAAGTGAACAATTTAGTAGAATTAGGAAGTACTGTTTGTGTAATCTACATTTTGCGCTCACTTTTTTGTTGCTTTTTATGCATGCGATTTGTACTCTAATCAATTTGCAATCTCGATTACTAAATACACCAATCGTTTTAGTAACTCTAATTAGGCTTGTAAATAACCAATTATAGTACACATCTATTTGCTGCAAATTGACACATACATAATGTTGTACTAAAGCCTTCCTAGGTAATTAGTGTTTATTGAGTGCTTATAGAAATCGCTTGCAGAATGGTGGTATGTGTATTTTAATGGGTATACATTACACTAGCTGTGTAACTGCATAGTAAGGGTTATAGTAACTGGACATTCACAGGTTAATGTAGATGGATCATTGATGTAACATCTGCATCGCATTAGTGTGCAAAGGATAAGGGTCGTTTAATGCATTAGGACAGGATGGTGGTCGTTGGAGTTATCGTCCTTCTTGTTGCAGTAACAGGTAAGACGGTGTTTTATACCGATTTTGGGTGTGGGGATTTCACAGTACCTGTTTGCGGTCTCTTGCTCTCTCTCCATCCCCTCCTCCTCTTCTGACCCCACTCTCTATTTCCTGTATCCAGACTCTGTTGCTGTTGCCAAGGAAACGCAAACACGTCATTCATGCAGAATCTAATAAGTTAAAGTCCATTTTTTTTTCTATTGCATGTGTTATGTTATTTAACTGCGTTGTGTTCTGTGTGGCTTATATCAGAACAGGCGGTCAAGCTCCATGGAAACCTAAGGTGGTTTTCGTAGAAGTATATTTCCTATGATGTAAAAAAGCAAATTGACATTGTGAATGACAAGAACATGTGATAACTTTGTCCCAAAATGGCACAGCCTTTATGTGACATCATTTACAGTCAAGGCCAGATTTATGGAGCTGGAACTTGTGCATTAAAATCAGACGGTGCCCCTAATTACAGTAAACCTAGTTGGCCAAGAATAATGTAATTCTAGGCGCCTCGAAAGGAAGGCTCTTTACTTTTTTCCTGTGTGTGGTCTCAGTTGCTGCCAAGGTTGGGGAAGGCTGGACCCCGCCCTACCATGGGAGTCTGAGAACAAACCCCCCCCAGGGGCGGACTGACAACTCATGGGGCCCTTTGGCAATAAGAGATTATGGGGCCACACAGTATACATACACACATACAGTATACATACACAGTATACACACACAGACACACAATATACACACACAGTATACATACACACAGAATACACATACACACACTGAAAAGGTACTGGAGAGGCGGGCAGCTATATTCTTGGGATTTTTTCAGAAAAAAAATGATTTTTACATACTGTCCCTGGTTTTACTGAGGCTGGCAACCCTGATGGGGCCCCCTAGTGGCATTGGGCCCTAGGGGGCCCATGTGGTTGTGGGCAGGGTCTACAGCACCTGTGCCATACCTCCCAACTGTCCCTGATTTCAAGGGACTGTCCCTGATTTGGAGCAATGTCCCCCTGTCCCTCATTCCTCCTCATTTTGGTCTGATCTATATAGTTGTATAAAAAATGCACTCTTTATTTATCAAAAAGTGTTTTCCAGCGCTAAACCTTTCATCTGATTTCTAAAATGCTGCATTTGTAAATTCTAAAAGCTAATATAAAGGAATAGTAGTGGGGAAAAAAAGCACTTGTGGGTTCAACCAATCTTGTTTTTTTGTACAATTCTCCTTTAAGGGGGCGTGGCGAGGGGTGTGTCCTATGCCTGCATACTTTCTGATAGGTGTCCCTCATTCCCATCTCAAAAAGTTGGGAGGTATGCCTGTGAACGTAGGGTACCTTTTATGCAGAGCGTGCTCATCAATGCCCGGGACCAGGTGGAGACTGTGGTCATGTGAACAATCAAAGTTTAACCACTTTGCGCCCGCACTATAGCTGAAAGATGGCTACAATTTGGGCTTCCAGTGCCCGGAGTGCGTCTATAGACATACTCCTGGGATTGTGCTGCTTGCGTCCTCCCTGTGGTGCGCAGGCGAGGCTCTCTGTGATTGTCGAGTCCACTGGACTCAGCTGATCACAGAACAGGGTAAAGGGCCAATCAAAGCAGCGCTTTATCACTTGATCAGCTGTCAGCCAATGACAGCTGATTACAGAAGTAAACAGAAGCCAGTTAGTTTTTATTTTCTGTTAAAAAAACAGAAGCCAGTCATCAGCTTTTTTTCTACTCACGATCAGCGGGAAAACAAAAGAAGAAAGCCGGTAAGTGACGTCTGTTACAGGGACCCCAGTCCTTATCTGTGCCCACCAGTGCCACCTATCAGTGCCAATCAGTGCCAACCAGTGCTGCCAATCAGTGGCTCGTCATCAGTGCCACCTGTCATTGCTGCCTATTAGTGCGCTTCAGTGATACCTATTAGAGCATATCAGTGCAGCCTCATCAGTGCCTCCTCATCAGTGCCCATCAGTGCCACCCCATCAGTGTTGTCACTTCTGGCCATGCCCTGTGTACATTTCTGCTGAGCTATATTAATTCTGATCAGACCAAATTACAGTTTAGGGCCAGGCCACACTAGTGATCCTGTTGCTGGTGGCAACGTGTCAGCAACTGGATTGGTAATAAAGCACAGGAACACTGACCTGCTTAGGGTCAGGTGAATATTATTTTTATTGATCCTATTAGAAAGAGGATCACTAATGTGGCATGGCCCTCACAGAGTGGTTTTTCCTATTTACAAGAAAGCACAAGCAAGTAACAGCATAGAGAGGGACATTGGATGAACCTGTTCTGGATCACTTTAAAGCAGAACTCCACCCAAAAGGGGAACTATGTACAAGACGAGAACAGTAAACTTCCTTCCAAAGAACTAAAGCAAAAGCATACCTTCCAACATTTTGAGATGGTAATGAGGGACACCTACTTGCAAATGTATGTAGGCATAGGACACGCCCCCCTGACACACCCTCTTAAAGGAGACTCAACCAAAAAAAGGTTCATTAAATACACAAGTACTTTTTTTTTACCACTACTATTCCTTTATATTGGCTCTTAAACTGTACAAATGCAGGAACTTAGAAATCGGATGAAAGGTTTATCAATGTCAAAACACTTTTTGAAAGATTAAAAGTGCATTTTATATTAGGGCTGGGGAAATTAAAGATTAATTCCTTGATTAATCTTTAATTTTTTTGATCGATCAAAATTCTTGACGTCACTGGACAGTGAGACTTGCCCTGCTGGAATGCGAGAAAACTGCACCTATTGGATTGAGGTACCTTTTGTATCTGTGGAGCAGGAGGATGCATTAGGTTCCATCAGGGGAAGGGGGCAGGGGCGGACTGACCATTGAGGAACTCGGGCACTGCCCGAGGGCCCCATACCACTAGGGGGCCCCATCAGGGTTGCCAGGCTCATTAAAACCAGGGATAGTATGTAAAAATCTGTGTTTTTTTTACATCTGTCCCTGATATGTCCAAAACCTACATGCTTTTGATGTGAAAATCCCAAGATTTAAGCTGCCCCGCCTCTGTACTGCTACCTGGCTTGGTGGCCATCTGTAAGCCTGGGGGCCCTATAATCTTCTATTGCCCGGGGGCCCCATGAGTTGTCAGTCCGCCCCTGGAAGGGGGCAAAAATAATTGTTTTCCTGTCCTAAGCAGTTTTGTGCAGACAATTCTTTGTGTATCGGCAACATCTGTTCTGTGCAAAAGACTGTTCACTTCTTAGGGTATATTGTCAATAAAATGCGATCATGTTTGCTTCCAGAAGATGTAAATACTCTGATATGTCTGTGTAACTGGCTAAAGTGATGCCTACTTGCCTACTATAAAGTGACTGACAGTGAATATACTAGGTACGTTTTATAATTAAAGTTAAACTACAGTAACTTTCTACGTTTTTCTTAAAGTTTAATAAGAACAAATTACTTGCGTCAGTGCTACAGTTTGAATTTAAAACGTATTTGTGTGAACTGTGAAGTTAAGTCATGGATTGTGGAAACTAACTAGTGTCGGGTGATTGTATATAGTGTATACCACATTTACCACTGACTAATGCAGAGTTGCAGTGCAAGGAGATCAGATACAAGTAGTTGGATCTGTAAGTGAGTTATAATTAATCGAAATTAGTAGATTAATCGATTTAAAAAAAAGATTAATTGAACATGAAAATTTTAATCAGTAACAACCCTATTTTATATACAACTATATAGATCAGACCAAAATAAGGGACAAATGAGGGGGAAAGAGGGAAAGAGGGACAGAGGGACATTGCTCCAAATCAGGGACAGGCCCTCAAAATCGGGGACAGTTTGGAGCTATGCAAAAGTCCTTGCAAAAGCAAACTGCTTTGTAGTAGAAGCAGATAAAAGCACAAAAGCTTCATCTTTAGAGCAATCAGAGCAAATTCTCTTTACAAAGAATTAGATAGACTGAGCTCTTCAGGACACCAGCTCCCCTTTAGACAAACACACACAGCTGATTTTCTAGCACCAGAGGGGTGGCAGCAGCCCAAAAGTCTCTAAGATCTCTCACAGCATGCTTGATTTACAAATGTCCTAGTACTGTTGGTAGCCTCCTTCCAACACCCATGCAACACCTTTCTCCTGTGATACCAGGCTAGATCTTCAGAAGACAGCCCCTTAGTCAGCTCTCTGTAACTTCAGAATCCAGGCCCCTCAGCTAGCCCAGCTGAGGCCTCAGAAACAGCAAGCATGTGGCAGGGCTGCCCAGAGGACAACAAGCCCTCTAGGCTGGACTTCGCATCTGCAGGATAAGAACCCACTGCTCTCTGTCTCAGAGTATTTATACAGACTCCCAGCAGCCTTCAGGTCCACTCTCCCTGGGATTGCCCAGGGCTGTATAAATATTCATGCTGCCATTTGCATTGCTCCACATCTATGTTCCAGAAAGTTCCACTGTTCTCTGGAAAGCAGAGGAAGCAATCAAACCAGCAGCAGCAGCTGAAACACTTAACAGACCCAACTAATCCCATGCAGCTGCACTGATTACAGTGAGCTAAGCTAAATATACCTAACAACAAAAAATACAGCCACACTGTGCACAGAACTAAATCTACCTAATCCTAGCACCTATCTAGAAGGGTGCTACACTGAAATATGCCCAATTTTTAGAAAAAGTTTCATGCCACATATTGGCATATACTTTACCCGTCTAGGAATGCCAAGTAAGAGGGGGTCCTATTTACTTCCAGTTTTGTTTTTTATGAACTGGAGATAAATATTTTTGAATTTAGTGCAGCCAAATCTTTACTTTTATAGATATAGAGCTATTAGGAACTAGCTGGGAGTGACAGCTGGCTTCCCATATCAAAGAGGGTGGCGTCAAGGGACCAGAGAAGAACTGTCTCGGGTGAGGATAACACTGGCAATTGTCCTTTTATTAAAAGTCAGCAGTGCTTCTCAGCCTTTTGGCTAAGATCACGTGTTGTATCTGTTGTATCTGTTCTTATCAGTTTAATATCGGATACGTCCCATATCTGGGGACAATATATTAAATTGATTTTTAGAAAAGGTAGATGGAAGAAAAGCTTGGTCTGTCCCCTCCATGCATCAACCTGGTATTGCAGAACCTCCAGGACTGGTGCACAAAAAAAGAAAAAAGCAGCTGCAGAATTTGCTTTAGAATTTTTTTTAGTACCGGACGATTCTCTTTAAAATATGTAGCACCAACCTCGAAGGAGCTGCTGGTTTATTTTGGGCGGCATGTTACCTCTATTTCTCTGCCGTCTAGGGTACTGGATGAGAGCTGAAACAAAGTCAATGTCCACATGTTGCGTTCCTTTTTCTCTGCTTTATTTTCTGAACGTGGTAAAAAAACGAACAATAGATTGAAGAGGTGAAAAAGTGTATAGGTAGTGGGTTCAGGTGTAGAACTTGATCAGAAGCACTCCTGCTTCCAGACATAAACTCTCTAATGTGCCCCTGGATAGGCCTCACTCACTAGTCCTAGCAGCCAGGGCGCTACACAGAACCTTGGTACAGTCTCTGCCACTGACCTTCCCAAAAATGGAGATACGTTTAGTCCAGAATCCACTCACTTTAGGATTAAGCACCCGGATCTCTTCTTAAAGTAATTACTTGTGAAATCAGAAAAACTGACGGGCGACCAATGCTCAGCCTTTCAGTAGTAGTGTGTGCTTCAATGAAGTTCAGGCCTCCCTGAGTGTACCAGCCTCGTGTTCGGTACTCTCCAGAACAGGTACTTTATTCGGTGGCTTCCTCCCTCAGGATGGATAGCGTAGGACCACTTTATCAATGCAGACCCAGTCTGACTACTGGGCCTGCCCGGCAAATCACGGCCTTAGACCAACGTGGTCCGGAGCCAGGAACTCAGAACACGCACCCCTCGGCCAGGAGGGGTAGGACGACTGCCCAGGGCGGACGACGACAACCTAAACTTGTGACGTTTGTCCCTTAAATACTCTCCCCCAGCATGCACAGCGAGGCGATCAACCCTCACTGATTGGCCGCTGAGAAAGAATACCCAACACACCTTGATCTGACTTCTGCCACCCTCGGCCTGGAGTGGTACCGACGACCCAGACAACAATAGTGGTCACCTGCAGTACAGCCATGGTTGGAACAGAGTCGGTCGTCGGTACCACTCCAGGCCGAGGGTGGCAGAAGTCAGATCAAGGTGTGTTGGGTAATCCTCTGACTACTAGGGGTGTTGAATTTAATCGTTGCATCGATGCATCGAGATTAGATGGGCCACGATGCGATTTCGATGCTGTCACTTTAAGAAATTGATTATGGATGATGTCATCCTCGCGCCGTGCAGCCCTGCATCTGAGTAGAGCCGAGGGTTACATGCCGTTTTTCCCGCCTCCCGCCTCCCCCTGACGTTATCCCCCTGTGCTGCGAGGAGAGGATGCCTTCTACCAATCCCCTTCCCTCTCCCCTCATCAGCCAATAGCAAGTGATTCCACATTCCAGGCAGCGTAATGCGGAAGCGAGGAGCCCACGCTGTGTGCTGTGCAGGTTGGCGGGAACATGGAGTGCTGTGCAGTGGTGTCACTAGGGTTGGTGTCACTCGGTGCGGGGAAACATGGTGTCACCCCCCCCAGCAGGACAGGCAGTAGGGCATTACGTGCTTCTCACGTCCCTCCAGCCTGCTGCAGTGCTAATTGATAGTGTCACCCAGGGCATTCTTCTTAGGGAAAAGGTGCAGGAACTCGCACCACACCTTCCCCCAAAGTAGGAAGGGGGGGTTGAGCGTGCCACAGCAACTGGGTGTGGGAGGTGCAGAGTTCAGGTGGGTGCAGGGTACCAGGTGCAGGTGGGTACAGAGTGCTGGTGGGTACAGAGTGCAGGTTGCAGGGGGGTACAGAGGGCAGGGTCTAGGTGAGTGCAGGGTGCAGAGTGCAGGTGGGTACAGAGTGCAAGGTGCAGGTAGGTGGTGGGTGCAGGTGGGTACAGAGTGCAGGTGGGTGCAGGGTACAGAGTGCAGGTGGGTGCAGGGTGAAGAATGCAGGTGGGCAGAGTGCAGGTGGGTGCAGGTAGGTGCAGGGTGTAGGTGGGTACAGAGTGCAGGGGATCGGAGGAAGCGGCGGCGCTGGAAAAAAAAATCCTCATCATCAGAAGGGTGTCACCCCTCTAGAGGGTGTCACCCTGGTGCGCACCACACCCCCCGCATCCCCCTAGCAACGCCTCTGGTGCTGTGGCCGGAGTTTGAGGTGGCTGGAGCTGTCCCTGCTGCTGATAAGAGTGGTGGTGGTGGCGGCGGCCGGCTTATGGAGCACGGAGCTTCACTGAGGAGAGTGGAGCCATCACTGCTTTAGGTCCCGGAATGATTGAGGGCGGCCACAGCGTATCCAGCAGGAGGTGTAATGGAGGAGGATGAAGTGGAGCTGGAGGAGAGCCAGAAGAGCGGTAGAGCCAGGTGAGGGGGCCGTGGGGAGGACACTGAGAGGTCTGACATGGTAAGGTAAGTGCCAGACTGCATACAGAATGTAGATAGGGCAATACAACCAAAAAAGATGTGTAGTGCTTTGCAGTGATAAATGTACAAAAGAGTCGTATTAAGTAGTGAACAAATATAGTCCTGATATATATATTTATATATACATCTGATCTGATTGAAAGCAATCTTCTGTGTATTCAAAGTAATTCCAGCGCTGTGTGTGCTCTGCTGTGTTCAAACCATTCACCAGAAATCAGGAATGATTTAAACACAGCAGAGCACACAAAGTGCTGGAATTACTTTGAATACACAGAAGATTTCTTTCAATCAGATCAGATTTATATATAAATATATATATATCAGGACTATATTTGTTGACTACTTAATAAGACTCTTTTGTACATTTATCACCGCAAAGCACTGCCTTTTTTGGTTTTATGGTCTATTTAAAGTTGTATATTCACTACCTTGTGCTAGCTGCCAACTAATCATACAGCGCCCATTTTATTTTGTTTTTAATGCAGATATGACAGCATGTTCCCCAGCTGGCTGTCAAACTGCCTAATGTCCTTTACAGCCCCTTCCTACCCCCGCAGGTCCCACTATCTTTCACCCAACTCCCCCCCACCCTTTATATATGTCTCAAACTACTCCTGATCACTCAAACTACACATCAAATGGATATGGCTCCCAGCCCATTCCTCTTCCACCTCCCCATTCAAACCAATGCCCACCACATAGCCCTCACCAACTTGCCTCCATTCACACAGGCTCCAACCCCCACCCTAAACCCTAAACAATAATTCTATTAAAACAAAATTATTTCTGGACCGACCCCTCCATCCTTCAGTTCCTATCACCCCCCCAGACTATCTAATAATATTCTTGGACTCTTCCAGCCTTCCCTTCCTATCCTCTGATTCTTCCATCCTTTTTTCCTTATTCATGGATTCCTATTTCCCTATCCCCAAATTCTTCCATTCTTCTCTCTCCATGGATTTCACCATCCTTCAGTTCTATCCCTGGACTCTTCCATCCTTTAGTTCCGATCTCCAGACTACTCCATCCTTCTTTTCCTATTCATGGATTCCTTCTTCCCTATCTCCAGACTCCTCCATCTTTCTAATCGTGATGCATCGCGGAATCGAATCGCTGACATGATAATCGTAATCGAAACGAATCGTGTGGCGAGTGAAGATGCGCACCCCTACTGACTACCCTTTGAATTTAAAGCAGGGCTAGCAGAGAAAACAGCTGCCCGCTACACATATATAATCTGAAAAAATCTTCCATCCTTGGCAAAACAGATGATACATCTGTATATTCTAATAGTTTGCCTTGTTGCTAATGGCAACTAATATGCTCTTTTGTTTCATTGCCCTAGAAAAAAAAAGTATGAGAAAGAAAGAATCTGATTTCTATGACAACACAACTTGTCTGAACATACAATGAGAAATGATAACCATTGTTGTTAGCCTAAACAGTGAACTACAGATAGAAATATCATTGGTTGCTAAGAATAACTGCACTATTTGTTTTTCTCAGATAAGCTATTATAATTTCCTATTTATTAAAGTAGATTTAAAATATTAATAAATTATTGACTCTGCATAAAATGATCCCATATACGTCTACTGTTTGCTGGCGATGTGAAAAGAAGTCTGGACGCATCTTCACATATTCTGTTTGTGCGACAAACTCAGAGGCTTTTGGTCCCAGGTGAGAATCCTAATCATACAACTGATGGATTGTAGACATGTGCATTCGTTTTCGTTAGAATGCATTTTCGCCCGAAAATCTTTTTTTTTCATTATCGTTTTAACAAACGATAACGAAAGTGCAAGAAACGAAAACCGAAAGATCCGACATAAAAAATGCTTTATTTTCGTTTGGGAAAAATTCGATATAGAGAGATTCGACATTATAGCGAAAAGATTTGACATTATAGGGAAAAGATTCGACACTATAGAAATAATAGATTCGATATTACAGAGAATAGATTTCGATTTATGAGAAAATAGATTCGACATTATTACTAGTCATACAACATTAGAATTCTTGTAGGCGGAATATTCGAACAAAAATGTACGATGCGACATAAAGATTCGACGTTCCATCGAATATTCTTTTGACCACTCGACAGAAACCAAAAAAGATTTGACGTTCCGTCGAATATTCTTTTGACCATTCGACAGAAACCAAGTATCATTGGATTTTCGGACGAAAGCTATTCCCCAACGAAAAACGAAATAAATCAAAACGATTTTCGGGAGTAACTAAATAAATGTATTTTCCAAACGAAAAAAACGAAACGAAATATTCCAGTCTGCACATGTCTAATGGATTGTGATCAACTTGAAGATCCAGCAAGATATCTGCTACATTTATCGCATCTCCCCAGGCAGGCATAGGTATAAGAAAACAATGGAGGCCCATCTCTTGAACACGGCAAATGTGTGCATTCCTGGCATTTGGAAACAGGTATTCCACCCAACGATCACACTGTGGTTCTCTACACACGATTGAATTTACCGCTCAAGCTTGGCTTGCATACACACGGTCACACAAAAGTTCTCTGAACGTTCGTCCGTCAAGAATGCGGTGATGTACAACACTACAACGAGCCGAGAAAATTAAGTTCAACGCTTCCAAGCATGCGTCAAATTTTTTCCGGAATTTTGCGTGTCGGAATTTGAATTTTTTTCCTTCGAAAAATTTGAGAACCAGCTCTCATGATTTTGTTGCCAGAAATTCCGACAGCAAAAGTCAGATGGAGCATACACACGGTCAAAATTTTATATGATTGCGGTCTTCTTCAGGGGGAACAAAAATTTGTGACCATAAATTCTACAATGGAATACATAAATTTGCGACCATAAATTCTACAATGGAATACATATATATTAGACATTGTATACACGTTTTTGCAAACAACTATGTACAACTTTCACATGACATGTTGTTAACATCATTGCTAAGAAATACATACCAGAGTGACTATTGGAAACCAAGGACAGCAGTCAGCCAGCGACTGGCCACTAATGAGCAACCCTTGAGCCAGTTGAGAGGATGGTTAGATGGAAAAAAGGGAAGACCATATTGTGGAGCGGACAAGAGATCACCCCCGGGCCTACAAGATGTTGCAAACTGTGACCCCACATCAGAGAAGCTGGAAAACGGGAGCAGGGGGAGGGGTGCAGGGAAGGGCCCAAAGAGTGGGGAGGGAGGGGAAAGGGACAAAGGGCCAACCAAAGGCCAGTAGGAGGGGAGAGACCGAGGGGCGTACAGCCAACCAGGAGCAAGGAGATTAGTCACTGACTGGATAAAGCCAAAAATCCTGTAAAGAAATTATGAATGATAAGCAAAACAAAACAAAGAAATTTATATTGATACAATTGTGATTAGAGACAATAGCCCAGGGAAAAAGGTGTTCATTTTTTAAAAGTCAGCGGCTGCAGTATTTGTAGCTGCTGGCTTTTAAAAAAGAAATCGGGGGGTCCTTCGCTTTCAATGTGGTCTGGCTCCGGCACAAACTAAACAGTTTTCCTGTTTTATAGTTCTAACTTTAGCTAAGAATATTCACACAATAAAATATTCAGTCAGGTGTAGAAGAAAACAGGGATTTGCTAATCACATGATTAGCCAATTGAAGTGAATATTTTCACACTTCATTGTATTAATATTCTCAACTCCTTTAGTAGAACAGCGTCATTACATGCAGCAATATGAATCTGCCTCAGTGTACTGTTAGCCATAACTACAGTTTTCATCTTCTAATATCTTCATTTTCTCAATACAGTGGACAGCCGTTGCCCAAGTAACCTGGACTGCGTCTTGCTGAAGAGAGAATTTTGTGCACCAGGCAGTAATGTTTGCGGCCCCTGCAGACACCCGTTTGAGGAAACAAAGACTGGCCATTGTGTATCCAAAGGTAAGCTTGATTGGCAGAGGTAAATACGTTTTTTTTTTTTTTTTTTTTTTTTTACTCAACCAGTGGGTTGAATTCATATATTTTTTTTTTTTTACCAGATTCTCCCATCCACACACTTGAGGTGGATAAAAACATTCTTCACACTGAGCTATTATATTCTGTAAGAGGGGAGACTTCTCTACTATCAGAATGTACTGATCAGCATTGCAGGCTATAGCTTTGCCCATACATGGATCAAAATGTGTCTGGTCCAAGCTTGTAGGCAGGTGCAGTCTATTTTCTCCACTGCAGGTGGCGCTCAACCGCAACAGCATTGCAGAAAGAGAGGAAGTCAAAAGGAACATGGTTCCCTAGGTCACTGAGATAGCTATATATCATCCAAGTGAGGTCTGTAGGGAATCAGTGGTCCATTTTAAGACTAATCCTGGTCTGGCATATCTTCCAACTTTTTGAGATGGAAATGAGGGACACCTATCAGCAAAAGTATCCAGGCATAGGACACACCCCTTGCCAGGCCCCCTTAAAGGAGCATTGTCCAAAAAAACAAGATTTGTTAAACCCACAAGTGCTTTTTTTTACCACCACTATTCCTTTATATTGGTTTTGGAATTTACAAATGCAGCAATTTAAAAAACAGATGGAAGGTTTAGTGCTGGAAAACACTTTTTGATAGATAAAAAGTGCATTTGATACACAACTATATAGATGAGTGAGTGAGTGAAAAACTTATATAGCGCAGCACATGCGAACTTAATCGCCTCTGGGCGCTAGATCAGATCAAAATGAGGGACAAATGAGAAGGAATCAGGGACAGAGGGACATTGCTCCAAATCAGGGACAGTCTCTCAAAATCAGGGACAGTCCCTCGAAATCAGGGACAATTGGGAGCTATGGTCTGGTCCTCCATGTTCTCTAAAGGTCCTGAAATTCAGTACTGTAAAAACATTATATGTAAGGTCACATTCACTTTAAGGATAAAGTGGTTGTAAAGGTTTAAAGCACCCTCAGAGAGCAGCAGTCTCTCTCTCTCTCTCCCCTCAAATCCTGTGTGGAAGAAGACAGGGGCGGGACTGAACTGTGTAAGTCAATAAACCTAAACAGCCCTGTTCGGGATTGAGCCCACACGAGTGCCCACATAGCGGCTTGCTTTGCACTTGGAGAAGAAGCGCTGGGAGTGCCAGCGGGGATCCCAGAAGAGGAGGTTTGGGGCTGCTCTCTGCACAACCATTGTTTAGAGAAGGTAAATATAACATGTTTATTAATTAAAAAGAAATTATAACTTTACAATCACTTTAACGATTTTGATAATGATTTTTTTACCACGCAATTGATGTGAATTTGTGAAACTAGACATAATAAATTTTAATATCTTGTTTTTACAGCCGGAAGCAGAACAAAGTTTACAGGACCTGATTCAGTGATCGACATTATTCAGGAATACAGGCTGACCAAAGGCCACAGAATAATATCTACAGGCATTGGTATGTGAAAAGGGCTAAAGAGGGTTTATAATTAATATATATATTTTTTGTTGTAAATTACTTTTTATAGAGCTATAGTAAATGCACACAACAGTAAACCACACATTGCGGAAATCAATAACAGGCCACATTGAGAAATGTAATCAGTCTACTGCAAAAAAACTAAACCGATAAAAAAAAGAAAAAACAGTTCAACATTTGCCCAGACAAGTATATTATAATTACTATATTTATTTATAAAAAGTGGAAGTAAGGGCTTGATATAGGTGTTAAAACCATTCCCTCGCTCTTCCTCCTCCTACTTTTGCTGCATAACCTTTAAAAAAGCAAACTGTGGAAATACCTTTTCTTTTATCTGCTCCGGTGCTGTCACATTATGCAGAAGCTTTAACTCCCTTGTGTCAGAGCATCAGGGGAGGGGGGAGTGCGCCAACAATGGAGAGGCAATGGGAGCCGCCGGGTGACGTCATTGGTCCAGGAATTTAGAGCCGTTGTCCAGTGCTCCCTGGCTCAGGATAGCTGGAGCTATTCAGTTATGTGACCACACTGGAATGGATAGAAGAATAGGTAGTTCCACTTCTAACTTTTATATATGCTATGCAGAACAGGTTCGAGGAGAAGGTAAGATTATTTTTAAAAACACTTATGCCCTGTACACACGATCGGATATCTGATGGAATCTAATCGAATATCCGATAAAGCTGACTTTCATCAGTCTTGCCTACACACCATCAATCAAAAATCCGACCATGTCCAACATGGTGACGTGCTGAGAAAAATTAAGTTCAATGCTTCCGAGCATGCGACTTGATTCTGAGCATGCATGGATTTTTGACCGATGGAGTTCCACACAGACGATCGTTTTTTTTCTATCTTTTTTTTTTTCCATAGGAAAATTTTAAAATATGTTCTATTTTTTTTTCACCAATGGAAAAAAAACGATGGGGCCCACACACGATCGTTTTTTTCGATGAAACCGGTCCATCGGTCCGTTTTCATCAGACAAACCGATTGTGTATACAGGGCTTTAGCCTTTACTTTCTCTTTGAGTGAAAATTTGAATACAAACTTGCAAGGAAAAAAAAATAAATGTTTTTGCATGCAGCGGATTGGTTGATTAAAGTCATCAACACTACAACTCCATCGCTAAAGTTAGCCATACATGAGTCATCACTTGTCTCACCTATGTGCGAGGCGGGGCTTGCCGTGTCCATCTGAAGGGCTCCTTTGCTGTGCCTTCATATCTGCATGCCGGCGGGACCTTCCTATCTGCCACACGCAAAAGCTGTTACACTTCCCTCTATCATTTCCCTCTATCATTTCCCTCTATCAACCTGGGATTCTACAGCCATCCACTGGGAGTTGTGATAGTTCCCTTCATGGGACATCTACATGCCGACGGACTGATGTTAACCTCTCCTCATCTGGATTCAGCAGTGGTATCGTTGTACACATTTTTATACCAGTATCATACTTGGCTACATGTTTTTATGACTGCTTTTGGTACCGTTTGGTATTACTCACACCATTTTTACAGTTTATGTAGCTCCATCGATTTTATCTCCAGTGCAATATTTATTTGGTTACCTACTTGAAGACTATAAAAGTTTTAATGCTATTCCCATGGAGCGCTGCCTTTGTGTGTTTTTTTTGTATCCTGCTATCCATTTTTCCAGTAGCTGCACTGGGAATCAGCCTGCAAGGAGAGCAGCTAAAAGTAGTTGGATCTGTATGTGCGTTATAATTAATCGAAATTAGTCGATTAATCGATTAAAAAACAAAACGATTAATCGAACACTAAAATTTTGATCAGTAACAGCCCTACTATATTTAAATTTGTCAATGTGGTTGAGACCTGGGTCTGTGTTGGAATATCACACACAATACATCACACAATATATAACATACAGCATACCAGTACTCCCAAATTGAGAATATGTTTTGGCTTCAGATACACTCTAATTCCTATATAAATAGATCAGTGGTGGTGACAGTTAAAGCATATGTACAGACCAGAAAACCATACGTAGTACATCTCTGCAATACATGCACATTTTACTGTGTTTTATCTCATTAAACAAGATGCAAGTACAAACTGTTGATGTGCCAGAAGTACTGTATAGAATGCTCCTACCTTAATTTTTGGCATGACAACACAGCTATGAATTCCTAAGGCAGACCATACATGGTGCCGATTTCCTTCCTGCAACCAAAAGGGTGGAATTAGGAGAAGTTTATTGACCGAGTTTACATACCCTTCTAGGTAAAGTAGAACTGTTGCACATATCAACCTAAGAACGCCACTGATCAGAAATACACCTCCATGACATCAGCTCCAGATTTTATACATCATACTTTGCAAGGCTGTAACCAAAGGTCTTCTCTTTTCCCTTGCAGCTTCTGTCGATACCACAAACATCGTTGCCTCAGCACAGGCTACATCTCAGGGGATTAAATCCCCAAATCTCTATAATGTCACACCAACAAGAAGCCCTTCCCCAGCTGCCGCAACCTTTTCCCCCCAGCTGAAAGTGAAGAACATAGGCAGGAGGAGGAAGTCTGAAATGAACCAGTCCATGTCATTGGGTAATGTCTACTCTATACAATCGTTTTGTTATTATGAGGAGTGTTACAATAAATCACAGCTTCTGTATTAAAAAATTAAGCATGGTGAAAAATGGGGCTGTGTGGACTACAATGGGCAACAAGATAATAATATTGCGATGGATGTGCGAAGCACATTACATTAGGGTGTACACCCCAAAGCTCAAGCATGCATGCCTTTCTCTGCAGCCTCACCTGCACGATGCAGTCAATGAGTGGAAAGTAGCGGTGCTCACCTAACTGGTTGGGTCATCGACTAGAAAGGGACAGATTTCTTCTATATATAACTCCCTTCTTGGGCATGTTTCTAAAGCAGTGACTCTAAAGTGTAGAACTGACTGGGTAGTAGACATAGGCTGTATTTCAGATGAGGAATGGAACACAATCTTAGACAGAATCTTCATACGAAAATCCGAATGAATTAAGGTCGAATAAGCCTTCAATGACAGATTTTACGATTCTGCTAAATGTACGTTCAGAGGCAGTTAGACGCTTTTTTCAATATCGGGACCGCGCCGGACTTTCGACGGGTCTGGTAAGTAAAACAGGTGCTCGGGGGGGGGGGGGGGGGTTCAACACCAGATTTTTTTATAGATTGCATTAAGGTGACATTTTTTTTTCATTTACAACTCCTTTAAATTAACTCTGTACTTTGCAAAGACTTGGGAAATTGAGTGGCATATGTTTTCTGGAGGAGCACTGTGTTTTTTGACACACTGTCCGAAATGCGACATATAGTGAGGCTACTTCTCTTTTGCAGAATTAAACCTTTTATGAACTGAAAATGTATTACAAGGCTATGTTACTGATGCATATCCTAGATTTTCACAGCAAAGACAAAGTGTGGATCAACGTAGAGATTATCCTGACTTCTCTTCCCCTATCTTCTCTTCTTTGGATACATTCATTAAGTCATCCTTCCCATTCTACCTTTCTGATCTATATATTTCCCGGCGGATCCAGGGGGGGGGGGCAACAGGGCAATTTCCCCCCCGAGGCAATCATGTCACATTGGCTTTAAAAAAAAAATGCTTTGCGGTGCCTGCAGCTGCCGCTGCCGAGTCTCTCACTCTCTCTCTCTCATCACCAGGGCTGGTAGGCTGCATGTCCTGAGGCTGCTTTGAGCTGTAGCTGACTGCAGCGCTCCCCTCTCTCCTGCGTGTATGACATCGGGCATCTCTGACTGTGTGTGAGAGCTGGATCTGTGTTCGGCTGTGCTGCCTGTGCTAGACCTGCTCATGTGATAGTAGATGGAGATGGAACACTGATTGAATCAGTGTTTTGTCTATCACACAAGCCCGTCTAGGGGGGACCTTGCTAGAGCACACTGCCCTGCCGAACACAGACCTACAGCTCCTGTTTGTTCCATGACACATGTCGGGAGAGAAGATACCTGCTGTGTGTGATGGAGGCAATGCCATGGTGAGTGCCATGCACAGTGGGGCTGCATTCATAGACAAAAGTGGGACTGCATTCATAGACAAAAGTGGGATTGCATTCATAGACAAAAGTGGGACTGCATTCATAGACAAAAGTGGGACTGCATTAATATACAAAAGTGGGACTGCATTCATAAACAAAAGTGGGACTGCATTCATAGACACAAGTAGGGCTGCATTCATAGACAAAAGTGGGACTGCATTCATAGACAAAAGTGGGACTGCATTGATATACAAAAGTGGGGATGCATTGATATACAAAAGTGGGACTGCATTGATATACAAAAGTGGGACTGCATTGATATACAAAAGTGGGACTGCATTGATATACAAAAGTGGGACTGCATTGATATACAAAAGTGGGACTGCATTGATATACAAAAGTGGGACTGCATTGATATACAAAAGTGGGACTGCATTGATATACAAAATTGTGGCTGCATTAATATACAAAAGTGGGACTGCATTGATATACAAAAGTGGGACTGCATTGATATACAAAAGTGGGACTGCATTGATATACAAAAGTGGGACTGCATTGATATACAAAAGTGGGAATGCATTGATATACAAAAGTGGGAATGCATTGATATACAAAAGTGGGGCTGCATTGATATACAAAGGTGGGACTGCATTGATATACAATGATGTACCACGTCTGCAGTCTCTGACCATCCCTTGTACCACGTCTGCAGTCTCTGACCAACTTTTGTACCATGTCTGCAGTCTCTGACCATCTCTTGTACCATGTCTGCAGTTTCTGACCATCTCTTGTACCATGTCTGCAGTCTCTGACCATCTCTTGTACCATGTCTGCAGTCCCTGACCAATCGTCTACAAACTATGGGGTAGATTTATGGCATTTATATTTAAATATTTTTTACTAGTAATGACTTTGGATCCGCCCTTGCAGTAGGTATGGGTCTGATGACCTAAAAGGACATCATTTTCCTCCAATACATGTCCCATGACCCTCATATTGGGAAAGCCAGCTTTCACTCCATGCTTCCCTGCAATCTTTTTCATGAACTGGACAAGTGGGGACCTTTCCCCTGTTTTCAAAGCTGGTCATCTGGGATCTCTCATGTCTTTATCCACAAAGCAACCCCCTCAACCCTGGCCTCTGGCTCCACTATTTCCAGCTGAAGTATCACATTGCTTATCTCAACAAAGTAGGAACTTTTACCACCTCCACGGCAATCCCCACACAGTGGTGGATTTCTAGGGTTTTTAAGAGCCTTCCCCTGACTCACTGGCATGGTTGATGATATATCCTTTTAGTGACTGTGCATCGATTTGTCTTATTATATGCTATATTCCATACCAACTTTTTGCACCTCTTCTGTGCCTTGTTTTGTACTGCAAACGTTAAATAAACTTCCATTCTCTTTCAGCTCTTACTGTGGTCTGTAGTCTCACCGCTGTGTCTGGACTTCTTGTGGCAGCTCTGTGTTGGTATAGGTACGTTATATTGTGTAGTTTATATTAGACTAAGAAAATGGCAGCCTAATTTCACTTGGATGCAGGGTGTTGTATTTGATACCAGAGAACCCAGATCATTTTCCCCTCCTAATTCTCCTGACTTTCTAGCCATACAATTTTCAGCATGCCCTCTCAGATGTAGGGTACGTGCCTGCTATATGCCAAACACAATGCCTAAGGCACGTATCAAGGCAAACAAAAATTACAATACTTATTTTTTCAAATGTATTTCAAGTCTCTGCAAGTACAGAAAAATGCCTTTTGATCTGCCAGAAATGCATTTTGCTCTTAATTTCCAATTACATGCGTATAACACATGGCATTTTTTTGGACTGGGTAGTGTCAGCCCTGCCTTGCCTTTGCTAAACTACTTAAAGGGGTTGTAAAGGTAAAAAAAAAAAATCCCCTAAATAGCTTCCTTTATTTCTTCTGAGAAATCCTCACTTCCTGTTCTTCTGTCTGTAATTCCACACAGTAATGCAAGGCTTCCTCCCTGGTGTGGAGTGTCGTGCTCGCCCCCTCCCTTGAGGGGGCGAGCAGGAGAGTCAGGAAGCCCTCTAACACACAGCTCCTTTCTCTATCTGCAACATGGAGAGCGTCCTGACTCTCCTGCTCGCCCCCTCCCCCCTCAAGGAAGGGGGCGAGCACGACACTCCACACCAGGGAGAAAGCCTTGCATTGCTGTGTGTAGTTACAGACAGAAGAACAGGAAGTGATGACTTCTCAGAAGAAATAAGGACATTTAAAAGCAAAATCAAAGGATGAGGTAAGTGAAGGAGGACTGCACTAAGGTAAAGAAATGTTTTACCTTTACAACCCCTTTAACCACCTCTACTGTCTTCATCTTCAAAAACATCAAAGCGAAGGCACTAATTGACTTATAGTCCTAAAATAGGGGTTCAATCGAATATTTGAAATACCATTGGCAGAGAGCACAGGACAAATGATGGCTTTCAATTTCTAACAAGACCAGCTGTTTTTTGCATTTATAAAACAGATATAACAAAATACATTGCATTGTTTATGTAAGAGAACAGGGGAGAAAATAAAAGTATACTTGTACTGACCATAAAATCCTCTTATTGGAATCCATCGAGGGACACAAAAAAACTGTGGACCAGCTCGTGCTTTGCACTCTTGGATGTACCTTCTGTATATTTATATTGTGCTCATACCCTCCTTTGGAGTGTACCCTGATGTAACAATTTGACATTGTCCATGGATGGATTTGTATTTTATTATGCGTTCATTTTTTCCTTTCTGGTTCAATAATTTTTATTACAGAAATAGTATTAAAACATACAACAATGTCAAAGGCACCTAGACTGCCCACGAAGGGGCTAGAACTGGCGCATAGAAAACAGAAAATACACAACATAAGCAGGAGGGAAAAACCTGTCTAAATGGTCACAAAATCTTGAGTGCAACATAAGTATTTTTGGGATAACCCCAATAAAGTGGATGTAAACCCAAAAAATGTTTTTTTTTTTTGTTTTTTGACGTCATGTAGAGAATAAGATTTCCTATCATCTGTGCCCAGTCTTGCCACACAGAGTTAATCCAGCGCTGAGCAATCCTCTTTTTATTGTTCAGTGAAATAAAACAGACGTGCAGATAAAAACCAAAGTCCTTGCTTGAGTGACAGCTTATTTACATATCTCATGCACTACCTTGCAGACATGCACAGCTTTATGTATATTCTGATGGCTGTTCACTGGAGCATTTCCTCATGACAATGAACTGTGTATCACCCCATGTTTTGAAAATATTTAATCAAAACACAGGAAAGACAGCCAATCCTAGGAGAGCTGGAGGGGAGAGGAGAGGAGCAGAGGGGAGGGGTGTGAATTGTGCACTTTTTTACAGAAGCTGTGCATGTCTGCAAGCTAGTGCACGAGATATGTAAATAACCTGTCACTCAAGCAAGGACTTGAGTTTTTATCTGGAAGTCTGTTGTATTTCACTGAACAATAAAAGAGGCGTGCTCAGAGCTGGATTAAAGTGGATGTAAACCCAAAAATGTTTTTATTTTTTTTGATGTCACAATGTATAAGATTTTCTATCATCTGTGCCCAGTCTTGCCACACAGAGTTAATCCAGCGCTGAGTAATCCTCTTTTAAAGTCCAGTGCAAATTAACCGGACTTCAGATAAAAACCTGCCAAATTAGGTTAAGTCCGTTTCTCTGTTTTTGCTTTCAGTAACAGGTTATTTACAAATCTAGCGTGGACATGTTTATCATAACAAGAGGTGATCCAAAGTTCATTGTATATTACTAGGATGTGTTATGATGTTATATCACCTCATGTTATGATAAACAAAACATAACATGTCCTAGCTATATTTGTAAATAACCTCTCACTCAAAGCAAGAAGAGAGATTCCGGACTTTTTGATTTAGGCATGGTTTTATCTGGAAGGCTGTTCGTTTTCACTGAACATAAAAGAGGATTACTCAGCGCTGGATTAACTCTGTGTGGCAAGACTGGGCACAGATGATAGGAAATCTTATTCTCTACATTGTGACATAAAAAATAAAATAAAACATTTTTTGGGTTTACATCCACTTTAATGGGGTTATCCCAAAAATACTTATGTTGCATTTAAGGTTTTGTGAGCATTTAGACAGGGTTTTCCCTCCCCTGCTTATGTTGTGTATTTTATGTTTTCTATGCGCCAGTTCTAGCCCCTTCGTGGGCAGTCTAGGTGCCTTTGACATTGTTGTATGTTTTAATACTATTTATGTAATAATATTTGGGTTTACATCCACTTTAAGTGCAAAAATAACCAGGACAAACATGTAATAAATCTGCATTGAAATCATCCTGGGCAACTGTTGGCAATTAAACTAATGTGAGGTATACACTACCAATGTGCAACCTATGATAGGCATAACATCACATAAATTATATAAAAAATACACAATTCATATATTAAAACATAAATTTCATATATGTGCACATATATGGACATTTGTTAAGAAGGGAAATGGCTAAACAACTTAAATTTGTGACCAGTTTGCCCAGAACACGTACATGCAGATTCACTGGATGAATTACTATGCATATTTTTCATAATTGGACCCTTTTGACTTCCTGTGTTCCTCAATCGATTAAAGAAAGAAGAGTTTACATACACTTCAAATGCATACAATATAAACAAAGAGAAACTAAGCTAAACCTTATGCCCCATACACACGACCAGTTTTAGCATCGGAAAAACTGCGATGAGAGCTGTTCGTCGGGAATCCTGACCTTGTGTATGCGCCTTCTGACTTTTTCCCACAGGAAAACTGCCATAAAAAAAGATAGCAGGATCTCTTTTTTCCCGTTAGGAAAAATCCTAGCGGGAAAACCATTTGTCTGTATGCTTGGAAACAATTCGACGCATGCTCGGAAGCATAGAACTTCATATTGTCGGCTCTTTGTAGTCTTTTACATCGCCGCGTTCTTGGCAGTCAAAAGTTCACTGGACTTTTGTGTGAACGTGTGTATGCAAGGCTTTTTTGAGAGGAATTCCGTTGGGAAAACCATAATTTTTTTTTTTGACGGGAAAACCGCTTGTGTATACGGGGGCATCAGATGTAAACACCAAAAGAATGACATTTAAAGGTCCATTTTTTAAGCAGAAGTTTGGTATTATTGCAGCCATACCACTAGTTCTAAAACTAGTTCTGAAACATAAAAGGAAAAAAAGTACACATATGCATTTATAAAGCACAGCAATGTGTGTGGAATCGGGGGCTCCGATGCAAATGGGGCTCAATCTATCTGGATAGGGAAACAAACAAAAAAAGCCAAAAGGTGAGCTTAGTAATGTGCCCGTGAATGTAGCAATTTGGCTGCAGTAGTTCTTTAAAGTGGATGTAAACCCACTCTCGTCCTTTCCAAACTACTGCCATAGTGCTGATCTATAAGGATATAGATGCCTCCTGCATGTATCCTTACTTGTCAAATGTCTCCCCTCTGTCTGGTATAAGAACTGAAAAACTGCAGATTCTGTGGGTGGGTCTGTTGTCTGGAGCTCTGTGGGTGGAGTTGTGATGTCAGTAGACTCCCTGCCCACCTTTACACTCCCCTTGTCAACATGCATTTTGTACTGTGTATTCCTTACACTATATTCTGCTTTGATCACTAACATCCAGTCAAAATCCAGAAAAGTAACCACATGACTTCAGAAAAGGAGTGGGGGGTGGGAATTAAAAAATAATGCCTGTCTCCAGGCTAGTGAATGAGATATGTAAATAACCTGTCATTCACAGCAAGGGGGCGGAATGGACCAAGGTTTTTCTCTGTAAGTCTGTTTTATTTCACTGAAAAAAGAAAAGAGGATTGCTCAGAGCTGGATTAACTCTTTGTGGCAAGACTGGACACAGATGATAGAAAATCTTTTACTCTACATTGTGACAACAAAAAAAAAAAATACAACATTTCGGGTTTACATCCACTTTAACTATATGAAAGTAGTTCCTCAATCCATATAAAATCCTATAATTGGCTAGGTGATGGTGACAATTTTGTCTTTACACGTTCCTAGGTTACAGAAAGAGGTGAGACTGGCTCAGGAGATGGAATACAAGGGCAACCATCACCACCCCTGCAAGAGGGTAAGACAGAAAACTCACCCAACCATAAATGCACATGAAACATAAATTGATCACAGCACAGTTCTTCTTTTCACATTTTTTCTGGTACAAAGGTTTCAAAACATATTTGTTTGATCGGGCAGTGTAAATTAAATTATCTAATGAGCAAAGTCAACTAGCAGGGCCAAACTGTTAACAATTGCATAAACCAGAGCTGCACTCTGCAGGAATGGGCCCTGGATGAGCTGGAAGCATGGCCGTCTTAAAAGCATCTTGGGCCCCTGGGCAAAGTAATGCTCTGGGGCCCCTACAATGATGACAGTGCAGGTAAACAGACATCAAGTATGTAGGAGGCAGACTGCCTCCCCTGTGTATCTATCACTCTCAGTGCTATCATTGGGCCCCCAATTTCGGGGCAGGGTGGGCTTAATGATTAGCTGCTTTGGGCAAAGTGCAGGGGCCCCTGGGCAGTGCCCAGGTGTGCCCTCTCATTAAGACAGCCCTGGCTGCAAGAATGCTTTTGATGGCTCCATATTTTCATAGGAGGAGAAATACATTTTCTACAGTACACTCAAAAATGAAATGTATACAGAGTAATGGAAAACAGATGCACAGGGTTCCCAAATTAAAGCGGAATTGCACCCATTATTTATTCTTTCTATCAATCTGTACATACAAGCAAGTTAAACAATTTGGCAACTTTTTATTTATTTTTTTGCTTACTGTTTGTGGCTTGTTGCTAGGGTGTCTCCTGTATTCTGCCTCCTTCTGGGCCCTGGTGATGTACATAATTGCATTTCCATAAGAACGGGGCGGCACTTCCTCCGTTGCCGCCCATTGTGATGGCAACAAGACATTATTCCTGTGCTGCTCCCTGTGTAGAATGCGCAAGATCGGGAGGTGCTTGCTGGGTAGCTAGCAGCACCTTATCCCAGAACAGAGTCCTACTGGGCTTCACATGCCCACAATTAAGATGGAAACACTCTGGAAGCAGAAAACAAAGGTAAGTAAAAAAAAGATGTACTTGAAAATGTATTACTAACGTGCTTTTGAGTAATTGACTTGCTGCACTAAACTATGTACACCTAGTAATGGTTTATTTTCCTTTATCTTAGTCTGCGGCTCACATGTCTCATTACGTCCAGCAGTACAGCAGTCAGAAGAAGCAATTCAAGGCAAGGGAGAGGTGAGTAAGAGGTGTGCATGGTTGCTTTGGATTAGAGCAAAATAGTATTAACATTATTGGATATATATATGAAGGTTCCACCTAAGGAACAGAGTACCAGGTGAGCACAGCAAAGGTGAGGATGTTTGTGTGAGGTTTGTGGGCATTCAAGAGAACCTGTCAATTACCAAAATGCTCTTCTGGAAGTGTTTTAGTTTGTCCTAACTAGGGTTGTCCCGATACCACTTTTTTAAGTACCGATACTTTTTTTCAAGTACTCGCCGATACCGAATACCGATACTTTTTTTTAATCTCATGTGACAGCAACACATGTGTCAGTATGTTTTTTTTTTTTTTTTTATCTTTAACAATTTGTTTTTAATTTTTAATTCATTTTTTTTACAATTTTTTAATTTATAATGCTTTCTACTTTTTTTTTTTTTAAGGAGAGGGGGTGGACCGTGTCAGTGTGATTTTTCTTTAATTTTTTTATTTTCTACAATCATTTTATTTTATTCTTTTTTTTTTTTTTATTCTTTTTTTTTTATTGATTTTTTCAGCCCTGTTTGGGGGGCTTTGGTGAGATATCAGGTGTCTTAACAGACCTCTGACATCTTCCCTTTGAGACAGAGAAAGGGACACATGTCCCTTTCTCAGCAGCATCAGCTGCGCTGAAAATGAATGGAGTGAAGACAGCGTCTTCTCTTTATTCGTAAACTGAAACATTTATAATCAATTAAGTTATGTGAATTGACAGTCAGTGATCACTGACTCTGTCCATTCGGAGCAGTAAAGAGCCGGATTTACCGGCTCCTACCCCGCTCTCCAATCTGACAATTCCAGGGGGTGGAGGAGAGGCACGGAAGGGGAGAGATACATGGTGGGATGCACGGGATACACGGTGGGATGCATGGGATACACGGCGGCATACACGGGATACACGGCGGGATGCACGGGATACACGGCGGCATTCACGGGATACACGACGGCTTTCAGCTGCTTTAAAATCAGCGGTGATCGGTGCTTGGAACTTCCCCATGCACTGATCACCACCGACAGTACAAGTATCGGGTAAAGCATCGAGAGCATTTGCCCGAGTACAAAAACTCGGGCAAATGCTTGGTATCGGTCCCGATACTAGTATCAGTATCGGGACAGCCCTAGTCCTAACCCACAGGTGTCAAACACAAGGCCCGCGGGCCCAAATCCGTGCCTTCCTGGCCGTTTCATGTGGTCCTCCTCCAGACCCTTACTTTCTGCTTTCAAGCAATGCATCCAGCTTCTTCACAGCAGCAGCATAAGGAAAGGGGGGTGCACTGTGATGTAAGGGAGAGTGGGGGACTTAACTTCTGATGGTGGGGTGGCTCTTGACATCTAATGTAAGGGGAGGGGATGCGCTGGACATCTAATCTTACAGATACAACCGGCCCTTTTGAGAACAATCATAATGCTGATGTGGCCCATGATGAAATTGAGTTTGACACTCCGGTCCTAACCTATCACTGTCAGCATGTGAATATGGAGAAAAATATACCCAAAATAATGCTAAAGAAAAAGTAATGACGAAACATGAATGCTATCGCTGCATGAATACTTCACATTATTATAATAAAAAAATGTAATAATATATTTTGAAGTTGTTTTTTCGTTAATTCCTAACAAAGTTTAAATATAAGCAACTTCATTCCAGCTAATTGATGGCCAATCATATGATCCAATATTGAGCAGTGTTAGGGCTGATTTTCACCTATTCATTTTTTATGCTTTTTGCATTTTGCAGATTTGCACTACAGTCCATTGAACATGAGTTCCTGTGGAACATGTGTTCCTGTGGAACATGTTCTGTAGTGCAAATCTGCAAAAATCACTGAAAATGTATAGGTGGTAATCAGGCCTTGGTCATTTTCTTCCCCTCCCCCCATACACAATGGACTTGTTGGCTGGAATAAAGGGATTTTCTGTTCTATACCATGCATTGTGTGTGGGCATCTTTTGTAGCCACTCAAATTCTAAATTCTGAAGCCACGTTAAAGATTATCTTTAGTTTTTCTACTTGTCAAAGCATAGGAAAATGATTAGGGCCACACTGGGGAAAATGGACCATCTGGAAAGATCTTATTTCCCAGTAGCAATCCCTCAAGACTTTGCTAATGTTTGCAGAACTTGGCAATGTTCTGCCATTTTCTACCAGTTTTCAGTAGCAAAAATACCGAAGTGGATCAAGGCAACTGACTAATAAAAATATATAATTGTACAGCGCAAACAGATTGTGCTGGTGATAGGTTGCATTCATCTATTTGCTAATTTTTGTAGGTAAATGTGGCTAAAACTGGCTTGTGTGGATGCTCAGCATTGGTTTGTCTGCCCAACTACCAGCTACTTGGAATCACAAATTAGTCACTGAGCTGGAAGTAGTATGTATGTATGCATCCCAACACTTCACTTCTTGGATAAATACTGTATTTGTTTCAGGTCAGAAACTCATTAAGCGGTTAAAGAGGAACTGCAGTCTGCTCACATAATTTAAAATAAAAACATCTTTGCCATTCTTAAGCTTCCCTCCAACCACTTTGCATATTATTTTATATATACTGTGATTCTGTACTTGCCAAATATGCTGCAGAAAACTACCTCTATTAAATCTGGCTGCATCCATTTTAACTGTTGGCAACTGAAGCTGCTGCCTGTTCACCTGGATTTATACACACACCTCCAGTTCTGCAGCTCTCATTGGCCCTCTTAGGACTCATCCTCCCGCCTCCCTTCCTGGCAAACTCTCATGTGAGTGAGAGAGAGAGCTGTGCATGATGTCATAAGCCTAGGCTTTTTACCAGACAAGAAACAGGAAGTAGGCTGTATAAGGTATTTACTGGCAGAATTTTTTTTTTTTACTATCCGAAGTTAAAACAACAAGTGCAGAAAATTTAATGAATTGAAAGTTGAAAAAATGACTGAAGGCCAGCTTTAACCACTTGGCGCCCGCGCTATAGCCAAATGACGGCTACAGCAAGGACCTCAAATGCCGGGAGGACGTCAATAGACGTCCTCCCTCTGTGCGCTCGGTGCGTGCTGTAATCACCCGAGTCACTGAGACTTGGGTGATCACGGATCTGAGTAAGGGGCCAGTCCCGGCCCCTTACCACGTGATCAGCTGTCAGCCAATGACAGCTGATCACGCAATGTAAACAAAAGCCGGTAATCAGGGTTTTTTTTCCTCCTCACGCAAGAAAAAAAAGCAGATCACTGGCTAATGTGAAAGTGCCCACAGTGCCACCTATCAATGCCCATGAGTGCTACCTATCAATGCCTCATCAGTGCCACCTAGCAGTGCTCCCTATTAGTGCCCATCACTGCCACCCATCAGTGCCCATCACCGCCACCTATCAATGCCCTTCAGTGCCACCTTTCATTGTCACCTCTAAGTGCCGCCTTATCGGTGCCCATCAGATCAGCCAATTGGTGCCCATCAGTGCAGCCCATCGGTGCCTAACAGTGCAGCTTCATCAGCATACATCAATGAAGGGGAAAAATGACTAGTTTGCAAAATTTTATAACAAAATATAAAAAAATATATATATATTTTTTTTAAATCTTTAAAAAATTTAATTTTTTTTGAACAAAAAATAAAAACCGCAGAGGTGATCAAATACCACCAAAAGAAAGCTCTATTTGTGGGTGAAAAATGATAAAAATGTCATTTGGGTACAGTGTTGTATGATTGCACAATTGTCATTCAAAGTGCGTCAGCACTGAAAGCTGAAAATTGGTCTGGACAGGAGGGGGGTTTAAGTGTCCAGTAAGCAAGTGATTAAGCAAGAATAGAGAGCACAGGTTGCAACTTGAAATGCAAGGCAATGTCCGCTCCCATATTTTTCAGTGTGCAAGAATTTTATTAAGCCAATTGGTTTGGTACAAATGCAAATGATATGTGTGTTGTGGTGTGTTGCAATTTTGAAAGATAGTGAAGAATCTCCGTTTTTTTTTATTTTATGGAAATGCGAAACAGTCTACCCAAAATGAAGATGGCTGCCTAATGTACCTCAATGAACATATATATGCATGCACGAAGAGCATGCATTGTATAGTGATCCCTCTTAATCCAGCACTGGGAGGTAATGGCTACAAACCACTTGAGGCATAACTCAGAAAAGTACCGTATTTATTGGGGTATAGCGCGCTCCCGCGTATAGTGCGCACCCCTAAAGTGGCCCCCATTCCTGTGGAAAAAAAGTTTTTTGTACTAACAGTTTTGGTGTCTTGCGCGGCGTCCATCGGCGGTCTCATCGGGTTTGGCTTCGGGTGTCCTCTTCGTCGGGTCCGGCTTCGGGTGTCCTCTTCGTCGGGTCCGGCTTCGGGTGTCCCCTTCGTCGGGTCCGGCGTGGGTCTGCGGCTTCGGGTGTCCTCTTCGACGGGTCCGGCGTGCGTCTGCGGCTTCGGGTGTCCTCTTCGACGGGTCTGGCGTCCTTCTGCGGCGTCCTCCACGCTCGATGCCCGCGCCGAGTTTGAATACTGCGCTGACCTATACCGAGCGCCGTACACTCGTGTATAGTCGGGCAGGCTCGGCTACTCTCGCGCTCACGTCCTGTACGTTCAGGACGTGAGCGCGAGAGGAGCCGAGCCTGCCCGACTATACACGAGTGTACTGCGCTCGGTATAAGTCAGCGCAGTATTCAAAACTCGGCGCGGGAAAGCGGGTATCGGCGTATATCGCGCACCCACAATTTTGCCCTGATTTTCAGGGCAAAAAAGTGCGCGGTATACGCCGATAAATACGGTAATAAAAATGTCTATGTCACGGTTTGTGATAAAAAGATTTATTGTAAAATCAAAGTCACAGTATTCTAAGAATGGAAAGGGTTGAAATATGGCAGAAAGGCAATCAATGTTAAACTTCATGATTGATGCTGACTCAGGCATATCAAGGCCAGTGCTGGGGGGGGGGCGACCAAAAGGTGTGTAGGCGCCAGATGTCGTATGGGCATTCAGCCAATGGAAGATATGATAGACCACTGGTTGAACCCATAAGGGTCAGTGATGGTGGAGCTGGTGTAGTCAGCCCTGGTGTTTTGGTTCCCCTGTAGCTGCAGAGAGCTAACATTCATTACAGAGAGTGCCACATGTTGGTTCTCCAAACAGTGACTGAACTGTTTAGGGGTACAACTGTAACGTGATCGGGTCCTGAATAATCTATTACAAAAAAGTGGAGTACAGGTTTCACCTGCTATAATTTTGAATAATGTGGTCCATGTTTTTAGCAATTCCCATGGTTTCAACGTCGAAGATTGAACACAAGTGTTCAGGTATGATTTACCCAACACATTTTTTTTCTCTATTCAGTCCAGAAAAGAAGCCTTGTCATCAACTTTCCACAGACTCTGAGGCGGATATTGAGGAATTTGCAATCTATGAGTGTCCTGGGCTGGCACCGGTATGTATAATAATGAGTGCGAATGGGCCAAAGATTGTATAATAATGAGTGCAAATGGGCCAAAGATACGTGTAGAGTGTAGACATTAGACTGATACAGCCATGCATGCAGGTACTGGCTACTTGCAGGCAGGTGCTGTCTACTTTCTCCACTGGTGCTCAACTGCAGCAGCATTGCAGATGGAGAAGTCAAGAGGAACATGGTTTTCTGGGTCACCGGGGGATGCTAGTGCCCCATGTGACTCTGGTGGCCATCTTGGGTCAGGCAGTCTATTTAAGACCCTGGCTCCCAGGCTTCGTGCACATTTTGCGAGTGGGAACAGATCACCCATCTGACATGGACAGCAATTAGTGACAGGGAGAGGTTCCAGATAAATATGGAAAGAACAGGGACATGCCATCCTTCCTGGAAGTCATGCCATTTGGGTTTGGACCAACCAGGCCACTCTCTGCCCCTCAAGACAGGTACTGTCGGTGCACCCGAGACCTACTGTTTTTCTCTTTGCTGCAAGATTGTGTGAGTGCGCCTGGTCGGGTTGTTGTGCTTTATTTAACTTTAACCATAGACCATTTCCTTCTATTCCCAAGCTGAAGAATAAAAAAAAAAGAAGTTTTGACTTTATGATTTTATAAAAAAATTTAACAATCATGCAACTTACATTGAGGTGATAAAACACAAAAGCAGCTCATACGGACTTTTTTTGTTAAGCAGTATAACAAGTTTTGGGCAAAAAAACAAAATATGTACCGTATATGCTCGAGTATAAGCCAAGGCACCTAATTTAACCACAAAAAAATGGGAAAACGTATTGACTCGAGAATAAGCCTAGGGTGTCCATCTGCATGCCTCACTGTGTCCAAGACTAGACTGACGTTTAACATGGGAGTCTATGGAAGGGGTGCTCGGCTTTGAAAAATCGTTGCTCCCCAGCCGCAGGTCCCCCGGACAAACTTTGCACACTTGTAGAGGAGAAATGGTCCTACATGTGTGCTAACTTCCAGGTCCAGGGGACCTACGACCAGTCAATACCAGGTCCCCAAAGTCACCGGAGAAATTACCGTTTAACATGGGAGTCTATGGAAGGGGTGCCCAGCTGCAGGTCCACCAGACAACAAACTTTGCACACTTGTAGAGGAAAGGGGGCTACACGTGTGCCAAGTTTGGGGTCCAGGGGACCTACAACCGGCCTGTACCGGGTCCCCAAATTCCAGGAGATCAGGCGCAAAAAGGTGACTCGAGTGTAAGCTGAGGGGGGTATTTTCAGCACACAAAAAAATGGGCTGAAAAACTTGGCTTATACTTGAGTATATACGGTACCTATTTTTGATAAATATCTTAGATTACCAATCTAGCACCCCTACAGAACTAACCAACGTTTTACTTTTTCAGACCGGAGAGATGGAAGTCCACAACCCTCTGTTCGACCCATCGAGGACCAAGCAGTGAAGAAATACTCCACTGAAAAATCTCTGTATCTTATCATCTATATTTATTATAGCTGTATATCTAAAAGTACCCTGTGTGGTTGTTGTGCATTAAACTTTTGATCTAGCTGCGCTGTTAGTGAGCACTGTCTATTAAGAGAAGGCTTGCAGATGGTCTTTGACATTGGTTTTGACTAGGATCAGCATAGGGCTTTTCATAGGAGAAATTGTTTAAATAAGCCACTTGAGTTCCTGTGTACCAAACTCAAACAGTGTCTTTATGAAGCTGGCTTTTATGCACAGTCATGCTAGAAGAGAGAGGGTCTGTCCTAAACTTTTGCCACGATGTTAGAAACACACAATTGTGAAACATTTCTTTGTATGTAGTAGCTGAACTCCAGCTTTACTTGTAGTCTAGCGCAGTAGTACAGGCTCCTCTCCTCTACTGGTTACTCTGATTTTTAGAACCTGCAGCAAAATCTGAAATATTTTTTGGCTAAAGGGCAAGCTATGTCATTATCAGTTTTCGCCTTGGCCTGCCTCTTTCATTTATCTGATTTCAGTTCTCAGCATCACATGTAGACATTACCTAGAGCAGTCTGGGCAAATCTAGCCAATCCAGAAATGACCACTCCACCAGATTGACACCTGTCCATCAGAGCATTTATATTATTCTACGCAACCCACCAACCCCCCCCCCCCCCCAAGAGCCAGCCTACTGCTTGCATCAGGGCAGAGGGCTATTCAACCACTTAAGGACTGGAAGAATTTGCCCCCTTAACGCCCAGGCCATTTTTGCGATACGGCACTGCTGTACCCAAACAAAATATGTCCATTTTCCCCCCACAAATAGAGATTTCTTTTTGTGCTATAAATATAAACAGAGCAACAATTTAGAAACAAATAAATAAAACTTGTTTACCTTTTGCTATAAGTATAGATTAAAAAAAAAAAAAGGCCAGATTCAGGTACAATTACATTGGCGCAGAGTATCAGAGATACACTACACCGCCGTATTTTACCTGGCTCTACGACGAATTCAAGTAGATTTTGGCCCGTAAGGTACGGCGGCGTAGTGTATTTCTCGTGGCAGAATCGAAATACGCGATTAGGGGGCGTGAAGCATTTAAATTAGGCGCGTCCCCGCGGCGATCGAATTGCGCATGCTCTGTTCTGAAATTTCCCGCCGTGCATTGCGCAAAATAACGTCGTTACATCATTTTTTTTTTTGAGTAGCGTCGTTTACGTACATTCCTATTCCCGGACGACTTACGCCAAAAAAAATAATTTGAAACTCGACGCGGGAACGACGGCCATACTTAACATGGACCGTCTTACTATAGACCAGTTAATAGCTGGAATAACTTTACGCAGCAAAAAGATGACTACAGATGCCGTAAGATTGCGAAGGACGATCGTAACTTCGTGGATCGCCGGAAAAAGCTAATTTGCATACCCCGACGCAGAAAACTATGGGAACTCCACCCAGCGGCTGCAAAATTATTGCAGCGTAGATCCGAAGGCGTACGAACACGTAAGCCAGTCGGATTGAAGCCCCGAAGCCGTCGTATCATGGTTTGAGGATTCAAACTAATGATACAACGCGCGTAATTTGAAAGTACTCCGGTCTAACGCGAGATAGACCGGAGTAAGGGCTCTGTGAATCTGGCCCAAAAAGTCTTCCTCACTTTAGGCCAATATGTACTCTCTTATATATTTTTGGTAAAAAAAAAAAATGTTACTATAAAAAATGTCACCGGCAGGGAAGGGCAATCAAGGGGTTAAAGCGGAGGTTCATCCTAAAAAAACATCTATGTACCATTAGATCCAGCATACTTTGGATAGGTAAAGTATGCTGGGCTTTTTTTTTTTTTTTTTTCAGGGCACATACCGTTTAAAAGTTCTGTTTCACTCAGTTCGGGTTCTCTCTGCCGTGGGGAATAGGCGTTACTAGGCAGCGGTGTAGATGATTGATGTGCTGTTAAGGCGCGTCACGCTTTCCGAAAATATCCGAACTAGACTCGGCTTTGTTAGGCGCCTGCCGTGTAGAGCTGACTGCGCAGACGCCATACAGAGCCGAGTCCAGCTCGGATATTTTCGGAACACGTGACGCACCGTAACAGCACATCAATCATCTACGCCGCTACCTAGGAACGCCTATTTCCCCGCAGCAGAGAGAACGCGGAAGTCGGATGAAAAATAACTTTTAAACGGTATGTGCCCCGAAAAAAAAAAGTCCAGCATACTTTACATATCCGAAGTATGCTGGATGTAATTGTATATAATTCTTTTAGGGTGAACCCCCGCTTTATGTGTTTCCTAGGGAGGTGTTTCTAACTGTATGGGGGCTGGGCTGACTGGAGGAGCAGAGAGATTGTGGTTCCTAATCACTAGGAACAGACGATCTTGTCTCTCCACACCTGACAGATCCCCATTCGCTCCAGAAACAGGGAGATCGCAGGTGGCCGGTGGACATAAGAGTCTGCCAGACCCACTGGCTGGCTCCCCCACTCTCGAATGGACTTGTGCGCCCACAAATCGCCATGCACTCACAGGGGAGCCAACTTGCCGCAGTATAACACAATCATTTAGTGGAAATTACACGTTTAACCACTTCCCCACCGAGCCATTGTAAAATGACGTCGGTGGGGACCCTTCGTCCTGCAGACTGGATGTCATATGACGTCCTTGCATTTTCCGGCCACTAGGTGGCGCGCGACCCTGCCGCATTCCTCGGGACACTGTGCGCGTGCCCGGCGGTCCCCCGCGATTGCACCGCAATCACGGCAGAAGCATGGATCTGTGTGTGTAAACACACAGATCCATGCCTGTCAGCGGTGAGGAGACTGATGTGTGTTCCCAGTACAGAGGAACACACATCAATCTCCTCCCCTTGCGAGTCCCCCTCCCCCTAACAGTTAGAACACACTTTAGGTACATATTTAACACCTTCAGCACCCCCCTAGTGTTAAGCCCTTCCCTGCCAGTCACGTTTACACAGTAATCAGTGCAGTTTTATAGCACAAATCGCTGTGTAAATGTGAATGGCCCCAAAAATGTGTCAAAAGTGTCCGATGTGTTCGCTGCAATGCCACGGTCACAAAAAAAAAATATTTTTTTTTAAAAATGCCATAATTCTATTTCCTACTTTGTAGACTCTAGAACTTTTGCTCAAACCGATAAAATACGCTTATTGCGATTTTTTACCAAAAATATGTAAAAGAATACGTATCGGTCTAAACTGAGTAAAAAATAAATAAAAAAAAGATATTTATTAAATCAAAAAATAGTTTTTTTCCCCCCAAAATTTACGTTTCTTTTGTTTATAGCGCAAAAAATAAAAACCGCAGAGGTGATCAAATGCCACCAAAAGAAAGCTCTATTTGTGGGGAAAACAAAGGTGTAAATTTTGTTTGGAAGCCACGTCGCACGACCGCGCAATCGTCATTCAAAGTGCGACAGCGCTGAAAAATTAGTCTGGGTAGGAAGGGGATAAAAATGCCCTGTATGGATATGGTTAAACATGTTTGGCCATCTAGTGTACATACAGTGTTTCCTTGTGACTTTAACAGGCAGATGGGGCAGCAATCACCTATTCTTTTTAAAGTATTTGCCTGCAGCTATTTTCAATATAAAATAATTTCTTGGCGTCAAACTTTCTTAGGAGACCCAGGCCTTGATCATTGTCACATAAAAACTGCACTTCTATCTATGGAAGAGCATACCTCCCAACTTTCTGAAATGGAAACAAAGGACACCTAATTAGCAAAATGAATGTAGGACCCCCCCCCCCATATTTAACCACTTGCTTACATAGCACTTAACTTGGCCTGGGCAGGAAGGGCGTTTTTCAGCACGGTCACACTTTGAATGACCATTGCGCAGTCAGGGCACACTGTACCCGTATGACATTCTCCCCCCCCCCCCCCCCCCCCACACAAGAAGCGCTTTCTTTCAATGGCATCTAAATCACTACCGTTTTTTTTTTTTTTTAACTAAGCAAGGAAAAAAAAAATGAACATTTTGAAAATAGGTTTATACATTTTGAAACAGGTAATTTTTCTCCTTCATTGATGTGCAACGATGAGGCTTCACTGATCTGATCAGTAGGTCTTGATTGTGCAGGACCAATGTCCCATTTACACAAGACAGTAATTGACTTTTAAGAGCCCATTACCGGCTTCTGTTTACATCACTTGATCAGTTGTCATTGGCTGACAGCTGATCCCGTGGTCAGCCCCTTATGTGGATCTGTGATCAGCAGAGTCTCAGACAGAGCGTGCAGCACGCACCCCACAAGGTGCACGCAAGCATCACTTGCACAGGAGGACATACACGGACCCCCCCCAGCAATTTAGGCCTGTGCTGTAGCCCCGGAAACCAAGAAATTTGGATAAAGAGAGATAAAAAATAAAAAAATTAAGAGAAAAAGAGTGGTACATCCTAAAATGTACCATAAGGGTTTTAATACTGTACGAGTGAAAGGGACTCGGGGAGCGATAAAGGTTCATGGGTTATGGGTGCAAATTACTTGTCTTGTGTGCCAACAACCTATGCTACAAAAATAATTTTACTGTAAGAAGGTCGAGAACCACCGATCTAAAGGGTGGGGGGGGCAACATTTTTAGTTTAAAGCCCAAAATACAGATTAAAGGGGTTGTAAAGGTAGTGCAGTCCTCCTTCACTTACCTTATCCTTCCATTTTGCTTTTAAATGTCCTAATTTCTTATGAGAAATGCTTACTTCCTGTTCTTCTGTCTGTAACTACACATAGTGATGTGACACTTTCCCCCTGGTGTGGAGGAAGCTTCTTGATGGGGTGAGCAGGAGTGTCAGGACGCCCACTAACACACAGCTCCTTTCTCTATCTGCAAAGTAGAGTGTCCTGACTTGCCTGCTCGCCCCCTCAAGAGGCTTTCTCCATATCAGGGAGAAAGCCTTGCATTACTGTGTGGAGTTACAGAAAGAACAGGAAGTGAGGATTTCTCAGAAGAAATAAGGACATTTAAAAGCAAAATGGAAGGATGAGGTAAGTGAAGGAGGACTGCACTGAGGTAAAGGAAGCTATTTAGGGGGAGGGGGGGGGGGAATTACCTTTACAACCCCTTTAAATGTACAGATACAGATTAGCTTAAAGCCCTTTTTGGACTGTTTGTGTTGGGTCAAGGCATGTGACCTTGCACCAAAACCCACCTACACATCACCTCTGACTCCAGAATCAAGTACTCAAACTACTCAACTTAAAATACAAAGAAGCAATTTTCACAGTTCCCATTACCTGAATAAGATCCAAAGACTCTGCAATCAATTTACAAAACTTGTTTAATATACTTTAATGCATACAAAAAAACTCACAATGTAAGAAGTTCTGTCCTTTCACTCATCAAGTATTTCTCATAATACAGATTTTTTTTTACTTTTGAGTAAGGAGCACAGCTGTGCAAAATGCTAGCTGGTGCAGCCTTTATATTTGATGTAGGAAACCAACAGCCCCACCACAGCCAGATAATAAAAACACACATACCCTTTTCATGCATCAGTGTGTAACTTCAGATGCCACATTTTGATGGAGTGTTGTGCTTCTTTAAAAGTAAATCATATTTAAATATTGGAGACTAAAATACAATTATTTTGAGGACAGTTGTCCTAGGTGCCCGAATGCCGCGTACACGCGGTCGTTTGTCTTGTAAAAAAAAAAAAAAAAATTTCTAATAAAAAACGACGTTGCCTACACACCATCATTTTCTGAAAATGCTCTTACAAAGCGCGGTTATGTACAACGGCACTCTGTTCCATTCAAGTTCGCGTCATAACTTGCTTCTGAGCATGCGTGGGTTTAAAAACGTTGTTTTAACGTACACACAATCATTTTTTATGACACAAAAAACGACATTCTGAAAAACTACATAAAAAATTGAAGCATGTTCAAATTTTTTTTTTGTGGTTTTTCAGAAGACATAGACGTTTTGCCCAACACACGATCATTTTAAATGACGTTTAAAACATCATTTTATTTCATCACAAAAAGCTACCGTGTGTACGTGGCATTAGAAGGGTTAAAAGATTTACTTTTTATTCCCCGACAGAGGGCAACTGTCAAAGTCAGCAGATTGAAACACAGCTGCCCCTGAACTCTCCTCTAAGTTATCTTATCTGTCTATGTACACAGGGTCATTTATAGTAGTTTCTAGGCAGTTGCGTTTGAAGCATTTTTTTTAACGCAAAAACATAAAAATTTAAAGCATTCAGGACCAATGTTCAGAGGCATTTAAAACGCCAAATGCCTGTAACAGCTTGTAAAACGCAGTAACTCGCGTTTAGCAGCGTTACGTTTACAGACGTTTATCATGTTAAACCCCCCCAATGTTTTTTTTTTTTTTTTTTTTAACCACTTCAGCTGCGGACCATTTGGTTGGTCAAAGACCGGGCCACTTTTGCGATTCGGCACTGCGTCGCCTTAACGGACAATTGCACAGTCGTGCGACTTGGCTCCCAAACAAAATTTACGTTCTTTTTTTTGCCAATTGCACAGTCCTGCGACGTGGCTCCCAAACAAAATTGACGTTTTTCCCCCCAAAAAAATAAATACATTTTGGCAATATTTGATCACCTCTGCGGTTTTTATTTTTTGCACTATAAACAAAAATAGAGTGACAATTTTGATTTTTTTTTTTTTTTTTTTTACTAGTAATGCCGGCGATCAGCGATTTTTATAGTGACTGCAACATTATGGTGGCCATTTTTGACACCACTGTAATTTTTCAGCGATCAGTGCTATAAAAATAACACTGGCAGTGAAAGGGTTAATCTGTAGCGGGCACTGAAGGGGTTAAGTGTGACCTAGTGAGTGCTTCTTCACCGCTGTTCCTGATGAGAGGAAACACTGATCAATGACAGTGTCACTAGGCAGAATGGGGAAATGTTGTGTTTACACTAACATCTCCCCATTCTTCAGCTCTGTGACACGATCTTGGGACACCGACGGACATAAAGTCTGTGAGTTCTACTGGCACGGTGCCCGCGCAGGGTGGAGAGAGCGCCCACACGGCGGCAATTTAAAGGGAACGTATATATACATCCATTTCCGCAACAGTGCCATTCTGCCGACATACAAGTTTGTGGGGCGGTCGGCAAGCAGTTAAAATAGGGTATGTAAATGTGGCTAAACAGACGTTTTTAGACGTTGATTTCTAGCTGTCAAGTTTAAATTGTTCAGGAGAAGTTAAACAATGTCCCGTGTACAAAAACTCTTTAAACCCATTAGTTCTGGGCGCGTTTCCAGCCAGAAAACGCCAATAAAAGCCTATGTGTGCATGGACACATCAGATAAACAACTGGGGGAGTTTACTGGCTGCAGCAGCTGTACAAACATCCAGTGTCCATGAGGTCTAAGGATGCAGGGACACAAAACACTGGAAAAGACATGGAGAAGAAAAAATAATAGAATGGCACAGCTGGGCACAATCACGTACCTGTACGTGTCTCGTTAAACCCAGCCGTGGGGCCGCGAGTTTTAAGCTCCGTGACCGCGGGACCCGATCGCCACTGGTGTCCCGCGATCGGTCACCAGAGCTTAAGAATGGTGAGAGGTGTGTGTAAACACAACTTCCCAGTTCTTCACTGTGGCCATGTCAATCGTCTGTTCCCTGATATAGGGAAAAACGATCAATGACATCACATGTCCAGCCCCGCCCCCTACAGTTAGAAACACATACGAGGTCACACTTAACCCCTACAGTGACCCCTAATGGTTAACTCCTAAACTGCAATGTCATTTTCACACTAAACAGTGCATTTTATAGCACTTTCTGCTGTGAAAATGACAATGGTCCCAAAAATGTGTCAAAATTGTTCGATGCGTCCTCCATAATGTCGCAGTCACAAGAAAAAAAAAAAATATATATATATATATATATATATAAAAAAAAATCACTGATCACTGCCATTAATAGTAAAAAATAAATAAAAATGCAATCCCCTAAACGCTATACATTTTTCTCAAACCAATCGATAAATGCTTATTGCGATTTTTTTTACCAAAAGTATGTAAAAGAATACCTCTCGGCCTAAACTGAGGCAAAAAGTAAAAAATATTGCATTTTTTTTTTCAAAATTGTTGCTCTATTTTTGTTTATAGCGCAAAAAATAAAAAAAACGCGCAATTGTCAGTTAAAGCGACGCAGTGCCGAATCACAAAAAGGGGCAAGGTCCTTAACCTACATAATGTTCCGGGTCTTAAGTGGTTAAGAGCTCAGTGTTTGGATAATAATTCTACTTTAAAGAGTCTCATTAATCCTAGATATAGCAGGATATCTCCAAATTTCTACATAATATCCAAAATGTACTCAGTAAATTCTCTAGACAATAAGCTGCATTGTGAAGAAATGTATTTAATTGTAAAACACATTGTCGCTCAAGTTTAGTGCCACTCGAGGGTGGCTGTAAAATAATAAAAGCAAAAATCAATAAAGGCTCATATGAAGATTAGTGCAGTAATCTGTTAAGGTGAGTATGGGGTCTGTACACGTAGATGAAGAAGCCCTGGATTCAGGCCAAGTAACAGGTTAAATAATGCATGGTATTGAATTAGAAAAAAAAGTTACAGCAACATCCTTACAGTGTTAATTTCAAATATATTTTTCTGTTAGCTGAGTACACTACCAGCTTTAATCACCCCACCAGATTTTTGTATTTCTCAGAGGCTCCAGAGCCAATATTTCCCTGCCACATTGACCAATTAAAGCCCTGCAAAGCCAAAACTTGCACCAAGAAAAATATTAGTTTGCGACTGCCCTTAGATGAAGGCCAAAAAATAAAAATAAATTAATACTGTATACACTCGAGTATAAGCCGACCCAAATATAAGCCGAGGCACCCAATTTTACCACAAAAAAAAATAAAAACGTATTGACTCAAGTATAAGCCAGGGTGTCCACCTGCCTGCCTCACTGTGCCCATGACTAGAATGATATTTAACATTGGAGTCTAGGGAAAGGGTGCCCAGCTTTGAGAAGAAAAAAAAAAAAAAACTCTGATCCCCAGCCGTAGGTCTCCCAGACAACATACTTTGCACACTCGTAGAGAAGACATGGGGCTACATGTGTGCCAAGTTCCAGGTCTAGAGGACCTACGGCCGGCTGGTACCGGGTCCCCAAATTCACTGGAGAAATGACCGTTTAACATTGGAGTCTATGGAAGGGGTGCCTGGCTTTGAGAGAGTAAAAAAAGGTGCTCCTCGGCAGTAGGTTCCCCAGACAAACTTTGCACACTTGTAGAGGAAGAGTGGGGCTACATGTGTGCAAAGGCCAGGAGATTAGGCGCAAAAAGGTGACTCAAGTATAAGCCGAGGGGGGCATTTTGAGCACAAAAAATAAAAAAGTGCTGAAAAACTTGGCTTATACTTAAAGCGGATGGTTCACCAAAAAGCAAATATTAAAAGCCAGCAGCAACAAATACTGCAGCTGCTGACTTTTAATATTAGGACACTTACCTGTCCTGGAGTCCAGCGGCGTCCGCAGCAGAGGATGAGCGATCGCTCGTCACCCTGCTGCTCCCCCCTCCATCCACGGCGAGGGAACCAGGAAGTGAAGCGCTCCGGCTTCACTGCCCGGTTCCCTACGGCGCATGCGCGAGTCGCGCTGCGCCCGCGATTGGCTCCCGCTGTGTGCTGGGAGCTGAGAGTTCCCAGCACGCAACGGGAAAAGCCCGTCTTTTGCCCGAGACTGCGGGCCGGAAGTGGGTGCGGATACCTGTCTTTAGACAGGTATCTGCACCCCCCTCCCCCCTGAAAGGTGTCAAATGTGACACCGGAGGGGGGGAGGGTTCCGATCAGCGGATCTTCACTTTAGGGTGGAGATCCGCTTTAAGTATATACGGTAACCAGAAAAATTAAATTTCTATATGCCTGCAAAATCAGCACCCCCTTTGTCAGATTAATAAATTTGGCATTCACCTATCTGATTTATACTGGCGTGCCAGATTCACATGCACCATATTTTGGCACAAAACTAAAGTCCTGTTCACTACAGTATTTACACCACTCTGGTAATGGTGTATAGATTTTAGAACAGTTTTAAATTAGAACATTGGCATAAGTAAGTCATTATTTTGGCGCACGTGACCAGTCATTTATAAAAACTCACATAGCACTTAAATTTGGCATGGCTGGTGCAACATGGCATAGAACTCGTCATACCAGTATTAATTGGCGTACAGAATAGTCGCAATTTACATCACAAAACTGGCGTATTCCTTTTGTTACTTTCCTCCATAAACAAGAAAAAAAAAAAAGTTCTGATCCGATCTTCCACTTCAAGAAGCAAAAAAAAGGTTCTTTCGTTTCAATAGCAATTTGACAACTTCGTTTAAAATAGCATTCGCCTTTTCATTAGAGTACTTAATTTGAGCAAAATTTTAAAAATAATCCAAAAAAAAGAGACTGGCCATAAAAATAGGGCAGAGTTGAGTATTTAGGTGCAAAAAGGTTACCAAGATTCCCTGAGAGATTGTTTAAAAAATAAAAACAAATTCCTCCACAATAAATTAGAACATTTGAGTAAACTGGCCCTTTTAAAGAGGTTGTCCAGGAAAGGTTCAATACACACTTACAAAAAGGGACTGGTTGGTGGCAAAGCACCGCCATCATGCAAGAAACAAGGAAGCTGCCATTGCTGTTCTAGCAGTTACCTGGGAGCACTTGGCTTCAAATATCAGATCTGGACCAAGCATTTTGTGTGTCAGAAAAGCGTTTGAATGCTTCATCTCTATATTCTTTCCAAACCAAAAATCAGAGATCAGCAATGGCAGCTGCCATAATCATCCCATGACAGTTGCCCTTTAGAGTGCATTTCCACATTTGCAGTAAATTGGGATAGCGCCTACACTAGATTACCAAAAGTACTGTTGAATGTTTGACCATTCTTCCAGAAGCTCATTTGTGAGGTCATGCACAGACGTTGGCCGAGAAGGCCTGGCTCACAGTCTGCTTCAATTCATCCCAAAGGTGTTCCATCGGGTTGAGGTCAGGACCCCAAACTCACTCACCCATGTCTTTATGGACCTCGTTTTGTGCACTGGTCCTCATTTGGTGGAGGGGAGGATTATGGTGTGGGGTTGTTTTTCATGGGTTGGGCTTGGCCCTATAGTTCCAGTGAAAGGAAGTCTTAAGGCGTTGACATACCAAGACATTTTGAAAAATGTCATGCTCCAAACTTTGAGGGAACATTTGGGGATGGCCCCTTACTGTTCCAACATTGCGGTGCACAAACAAGGCCCATAAAAGACATGGATGAGTGAGTTTGGGGTGGAGAAAGTTGACTGGCCTTCACAGAGTCCGGACCGCAACCTGATACGGCGAGCCAGGTCTTCTTGTCCAACATCAGTGCCTGACCTCACAAATGCGGTTCTGGAAGACACACTCCTAAACCTTGTGGACAGCCTTCCTAGAAGAGTTGAAGCCATTATAGCTGCAAAGGGTGGCCAACTCAAATATTGAACCTTATGGACTAAAGCTTCACACACAATCAGTTTTCCAACAGGAATTGTGCGATGACAGCCTGTTGTCAGAAAATCCAACCGTTTGTATGCTCCATCGGAAAAAAAATCACGAAAACAAATGTTGGATAGCATGCTTTAAAATTTTCTGACAACAAAATGTGTGTTGTCCGATTATCCGATCGTGTTCAGACAAAACTCCAAAGTACAAACACGCATGCTCCGAAGCAATGCTCACCATAACATAACATTAGCAGAAGTTGCCCAAAAGCTAAGGAGGTGAAAAACCATGTAGTTTTGGGTTTGTTGTGTGCCATTTGTATGCAATACAAGTTCCTGGCAAAAGCCCTTCGGACAAAAGTCCTATGCTTTGTCCGCAGAAAATCAGATCGTGTGTACAAGGCTTAAGACTGGGATGTCATTAAAGTTCATGTTTGTGTAAAGGCAGGCGTCCCAATACTTTTGGTAATATAGTGTACTTCATAACTTGTTACAGGTGCCCATTCACAAAAACATAACTTAAATGGTATGAAAGCCCTAGCAATAAATACAGCCACCACATCCAACAACCAGTCAGCTGTACAACACAATCAATTTTTATTCTTGGGTTTGGAAACGCATCAAAAATGTTTACAAAATTGCTGCTTATGTTTTACTTGCTCTTTAATCAAAAGGCAGAAAACTTCCTCTTGTATGCAATGTTAAGAAAAAGGGTGGGGAGTTATGCTTTACCAAAACTAATACTGTCTGAACTGTACTGGCAGATCTCATTAAGAGTTGTAAACTAGATCTGAATACGGTCTGTCCTACAAAAAGGGTTACAAATCTTAGGTCTTAGATCTGCATTGTAGTGCTCAAAGGTCTGCTTCAACAAAACTACAAAAAAGAGGTAAGAAAACATTTAAAATATATATATTTTTAGGTATTCTGTGTGAATGGAAAACACAAAGTGGGGATTTCTCAAATATGACTGCAAAAGTGGAAATACATTTTAAGGTAATGGACACCATTTCCACGGGGGATTACAGGCTACGTATAAGGTCTGGGCTAGGCTCTGAATTTACAACTGCTGCAAACATTGGGTCAGGTTTTGTCATGTATAATGGACTAACCCGAGGTCCATTGCACAATGAACAGCAGCTGAACTCCAATAAACACCCAGACCTTACACAACCTTTGGCAGTTAGTGGAAAAATGAAGGTGATGGTTGTAGGAGTGGATAAAGTACAACAGCTTCAAGGACAGCCTCTTTAAAACCCACAGACAGCTCTCACAGCCTTTATAGAATACAATGGCTTTTGCTCAAACCGTTGACTAAAAGGTTGTAACATGGTTTGTACTAAAGCTGTAAAATGATGCACCTGTGGACAGAAGAAGGATTTATAAAATAGATTAAAAGCCAAGACATAAGAAGAATAAGACAGAAGCCTGGTCACGTGCAACCACAGTGAAAGTCTATGTCCTGCAGGGAAGTTAGACTGCGTCCAATGCACACCACGTGATACCAGGAGTCACAGTGGTCACACTGCACCCAGCTGACTGTGTCTTCCTGTGGGAGGCAGCAGGAGCGTGAGGCACAGGGTTCTGCGCTGGACACGGTCTGCGATATCACCAGAGGAGGGGCTGGATTCTTTCTGGGACGACCACGAGGCTTTCTAGGGCAAGAAAAAAAAAAAAAAAAGTTAGCATGTATAAAAAACACAAGGCAACAGGAAAAGTTAAACACATAACAGAAAATAATGTAAATAAAATATATCATTGCATTAAAGCCAGACACTATTCTACAGCAATATACATTACATAAGTGTCCTGAGCAGTGCATGGCTAGGTTTCCATCACCAGCCAAATTTCATCTATTGCTTCACATAGATAAAGCTTCAAAACCCAATGTATTTGCTTAAATCAGGGATCCTCAAACTACGGCCCTCCAGCTGTTGTGGAACTACACATCCCATGAGGCATTGTAAAACTCTGACATTCACAGACATGACTAGGCATGATGGGAATTGTAGTTCCTGAACAACTGGAGGGCCATAGTTTGAAAACCCATGGCTTAAATCCATTTATCTTTTTCTTTAAAATAAAGAATGAGGGTGGATTTAAAATAAAAAAAAGGATTTTGTTTTTATCATATTTTAATAAAGTGTTGAGAAAAAATATATAGTTTTCTATTTAAAGATACATTATTTTGATTATTCAGAGTAAAAATGGAGCTTAGTTATGTAGCACGAGGCTGTATATTCTGCAATATTTACATTTTTGGTAAACTCATTTAACAAATCTTCCAAGCTCTGCAAGCCGACTTAAAATGCATGAGCAATGTTATGGTTTTTATTAAAATATAATAGATATTTGAGTAATTCAGCCATCTGTGATTAACTATGTCTAATTAACCTAAACATCGGTTCCAATATCGCCGTTTTACTAACCCGACAGCTTATTATTCTAAATAGGAAAACTTAATTTTTATTTCAAATATTAAAATATTCTAACTACCAGCAAGAATGAGTGCTTGCATTTAAAGAGCACCTGTCATTTCAGATTCATCATGGCAGCTCCTATTAGCGGGCTTCTGCTTACCTGCTGACGCAACATCCCTCACCTTGTTGCGTCACTGCCGCATTACCAGACATCCCATTTAAGTGAATGGGACAGTCGGCGAGTCAACAGCGGGTCAGAAGAGCCACTGCGGGGCAAAGATGACAGCTGCTTTTCAGCAGCAACAAAGAGGGACCAGAGAAGAGGAGGATCTGGGCTGCTCTGTGCAAAACCAACTGCACAGAGGAGGCAAGTATAACATGTTTGTTATTTTACAAACCCTTACAAATCAATTTAATGGTTTTCCAAGTCCCATGTGAACATTCTCAACTTCACTTAAAGTCACTTAAGTTTTTTTTAAAAGTCAGCAGCTACAAACACTGGGAGAATTGGAAATTAGGAACTCGTCAGGCGTTACTGCCCATGTCCAAAACAGGGAGATCTCTCTGCACATCTGGTGCAGAAAATGTAAAACGGAAAGCTCCTTAAAGTGAAAGTTCACCTTTACAGAAAATCTGTAAGGTGACCTTGCACTGAAACCCCTTTCCTTTGTACCAGATTGCCACGATTCCTCGCTGTCAGACACCAAAAAGCCACTTCAACAATCTGGGTATTTGAATTATCAGTGGCTTTTTCTCCCATTGCTTACAGTAAAGGCTAGATGGCTTCCGATTGGTCAGTGCTGTCTATGTGATGGTGCCGACTGCTTAAAAATCCCTGTAGTCCATACTTGCCAAGCAATACGGACACAAACAAGCCGCAGTGGTTTAACCGCCTGCCGCAGACATGGGGGCGCGCAGTGAGGCGATCTGCGGCATGCTGTGTCTCTGGGACACGGTGCATCCCCGATCTTGATAAAGAGCCGATGACGAGGTTCTTTACCCATTTGATCAGCTGTGTCCAATGACAGCTGATCACATGTAAACTCTGACTGCGTGAGGAGATCCAATCAACAGTATTTTCTCAAAGGGGACACCTGCACAGATAATCAGGACACCGATTATCAGTGCAGCCCCAACAATGCCCAGCAGTACTGCCTTTCAGTGCTCAATATTAGTGCCCACCATCAAAGAAGAACATTTTGTAAATAAATAATTCTTCTAATAGAAACAAAGGGCCAGATCCACAAAGATCTCCCGCTGGCCTATCTTAGTTACAGCGGCTTATTCTTATCCACAAACAATTACTGCTGTAACTTACGGCGGCGTAGCGTAAATGGGCCGGCGTTCGCGGGTGTAATTCAAATGAACAAGAGGTTTTTTTTTAAATTTTCAATGACCCGACACAAATGACATATTTTTTGAACTGCGCATGCGCCAGCCGTATCCCAATACGCATGCGTGAAATCACGTCGCAAATAGTCAATGAAAACAACGTGTACGTAACTTGCGCAATTCCCTATTCACGAACGGGTTACGCAAACGCCGGAAAATTCGACACTGGCCCGACATCCATACTTAACATTGCGTACGTCTCTATACAGCAGGAGTAACTTTACGCCGGACATATGCAAAAGACGTAAAAGGAATGCACCGGCCGCTCGTGAATTGCCGTAACTCGCTCATTTTCATATTCAACACGGAAAAACAACGGAAGCGCCCCCCTAGCGTTAAGTATGCAACTAAGATACGACGGTGTAATAAAGTTACGCCAGTCAAATCTTAGTGTAATTCCGGCATATCTTGTTTTGTGGATACAAAACAAAGATACGCCGGCGGGAATTTTAAATTACGGCGGCGTATCTGGAGATACGCCGCCGTAATTCTTTGTGGATCTGGCCAATAGAATTTTTTGATCTTTCTTTTTGTTCGTTTTTTTGAAAAAAATAAAATAAAAAAATCAAGTGGTGCCTAAATACCACCAAAAGAAAGCTATCTGTCTAAAAAAAAGATAAAACAATTTAATTTGGGTACAGTGTTGCATGATTAAGCGCTGTCCCACTTTTGACAATTGCGCAAAGCTGATAATTGGTCTGGGCAGGAACACGTAGTACCGACACAGGATAACAAAGTTATGCCTCGTTTCCACTGAGCGGGTCGGTTCGGTACGCTATTTTGGGTGTTTCCATTATGAAAGCGTACCGTAAAACCGAACCGTACCGCACCAGCAAGGGTCCTGCTTCAGATGAGGGACCAGAGAGAGTGGAACGGTTCGGTTAGGGCGGACCTACAAATGCATCTCACCGATTGGTGGATGCGTTAGGAATCTTTTCTAAACCCTGAATGGTCCCTCACGGTCCGATTTGCAGTGGAAACGCTCACGCGATTAGACCGGCCCCATCCGAACCGCTCCAAAATTACTGACCCGACATGATCCGTGCAGTGGAAACGAGGCATTAGAGACACACCAGTTGTTACCAGGTATGCCCAGTTTCTCTCACTTACTGCTGTGGTGACAACTTGTGAATTTTGGCTACAGATCCATTTTAATATGCCAAACTGATTATCTCACCTTTCAAATTCCATTGGTTGGGCAGCTCGCTTCTCATCTTCCTTCTGCCTTCCTCGCTTTCTTTTCCGCTTTCCTTCCTCCACCTGTCTATCCTCCTCATCTTCCTCCAGCTCACACAGAACCTTATGCTGGGCTTTCCTGCGGCTGCTCCTCCTTTCTAGGCCGGTGCGGGAAGGGAGAGGAAGGTCTGGAGTGGCTGGTTTGGCCAGCTCTACTGTTCCTCCTATGAGACCTCCGCTGTGCATCCTCTCCCGCTTCATCTTACTGATGCTGCCGATGGAGTTCAGAATGACTGTGGCTCCAGTCGTGTAGTGAGGAGATGCTCCACGATCCCCACCCAGACGTCTGGTGCCCAAGACCGGTGTGAATCCAGGAAATGTTGTCCGAGCACGGGGAGACGTGATGGCTGAAAAGTCCAAAGGCCGCACACGAACCTGCTGGAACAGGAAGTAGGTGTCGGGAGAATGAGATGGAGAGGAGGGCGGAGAGGGCTTTTCCTGGAAGCGCAGAAGGTCGCCATCTGCCAGTTCTATCTGCTGTCCCCGCTGGAGGTGAACCTCATTGATGTAAATTCCTAATGATAATAAAAAAAAAAAAAAAACATTTCTAGGTCAAACTGCATAAGGCTAGATCTAAAACAGGTTCTCTTAGTTGCTCAGATGCTCCCAGAACAGAGTTCACATTTGTTCGCTGGACAATACACATTGAAAAAACAAAAAAAAATACCCCCCTTCCTGTTAAAGCAAAAACAATTATACTGCAGCTTATTAAAAAAACATATAAAATAAGGAAAGCGAGAGAAAAAAAAAAAAAAAAAAGGGGGGCTCGACAAATCCCAAGCCCTAGCAAAACCGATAATCCGCCTATCTGTACTCATGCCCAAGAAACCAAATTTTAAACTTCTCACGTGCTGGTACCGTATGCCTTTAATACAGGGCTTGACAAATTTGCTTTGAGTCTAGGAGCCAGCTAAAAAAGTTAGACGCCATTTTTTTTTTTTGGTATGACTCAGTGATGAGCCTCAGTGTCGTTACTAGGGTTGGTAGCACCCCCTTCACCAACTAGACCCCCCTCTCTCATTAAAGACCCACCCACTAAGTACAGACCCCCCTCCCACAGTATAGATCCCCCTCAATAAATACAGACCCTGCTCCCGCAGTATAGATCCCTCTCACTAAATACAGACACTGATCAAAGCCCAGGCACCAGGGTGAAATTTCTAGTCGAATTGGCAAACTGGCGCCTGGGATTTGTCGAGCCCTGCTTTAATACCTTACAAATACTCTCATTCAACCCCCAACAGTTGTTGAAGATACATATTTTCTGGTCCTGCTCAAAACTGAAACCCTTCTGGAAAGACGTAAATCGCAAAAATTCACCAATTATACCCCTACCAGGAGACCCATGCTCTCTTTCTCCTACAGGTCTTGAAAATTCCTGAGAAAACATACAACAAATCAGTTCTATGCCACCTCTTTAATGCTGCCTGATCGTGCCTTGAGTGCACTCCTTCAGGTCTCCCTGCAGCAAGATCGATTCGTAAAGAGCTACTTCAAGGCCCTCTCCAGGTCAGGCCAGTGAGTGTTCCGGCCTTGGTACTCGGTGCTTACAGAAGTCCCTTCGAACCCCTGGAGAAATCAGAGATTAAAGTGGAAGTAAACCCTAATGGCTGTTACTTCCTCTTTGTTTCCCTGCAAAGCTAAAGCATAATGGGCTACTATGCATCGCATAGTAGCCCATTATGTGACACTTACCTGCAGGAGAAGCCTGCAATGTCCCCGTCTTCCTCACGAGTAGCGAGCGGCTATTCTTCACTCCTCTTCCTTCCAAGGCACCGAACTCCGGCTCTGAGCGGCCGGAGTCACGCAACGTCGCTCCCGCACATGCATGCGGGAGCCTACGCTCACAGCATGACCCGAATTAGAAAGGGCACAGCGTGCCCTTTCTAACTCTGGCGCATGCGTAGAACATGTGTGTGTGCAGGTCTGGGAGATATTTCAAGCACCTACAGGTAAGCCTTAATCTAGGCTTACCTGTAGGTTAAAGTGGTTGTGAAGGGTTTACAACCACTTTTAGTGGGAAGTCCTAAAAGCAGTATTTTTGATAGCAGTCACTTCAGCCAGAAGGGTGAGTGAGTTGCAGGAGCTCTCAATTTGAGAGCTGACGGTTAGTTTTGGAGGATAGGGTTGTGCTCAAAACACACTAGGGTCAAAACAACCAATTGATTATTCGACAATAGTGGCGTATATCACTATGGATACTGCGGCGATGTATACCCAAAACTGGGAGCAAACACCTGGATTAGACTCCGCTTTAAAAGGGGAACTAAACCCTCCTTATACTCCACAGCCGAGGAAGTTGAAAAAGGAAAATACTCACTTCCACTTTCTGCGAGTGTCATCCTCTCCCTGGCTATTCCTGGGTGCCAGGTTTTTCAGCCTCTTGATTGGCCAGTGAGAAAATGATTTAATTATGTGCATTCGCATAGGAGTCAATCATTCCGATACAGCCAGAGTGTGCAGGGAACGTTTGAGGAGCTGTGCATGTGAAGCTCAGTGTACATTTAAAAGACTGGTAGGTGTCAGACATAGCAAGTCTCTTCAGCAATAAAGAGCAGTTTTTACAAGTTTAGTTCCATCTTAACCTCTGAGTTGATGCCTGCCGACTCTTTAAGGGCTTTAGAATGCTAGGAGTCAGGGCTTGTGGTCATGTGTTGGCTGTCACATGATCGGAAAGTTCCCGAACGCAAGCTTTCAGTTAGCCGTGTGTAACTGTGTTGGGAGCGTGCATGCTCATGGCACAGCTCTATCAGTGCAAATATGCGGCTGCTCTGTGCCAAGGCCGGTTGCCAAAAGACAACATATTTACTTGCGCTTGATGTGAAGCGGTTACATTTTGTGTTAGATACCGCTTTAAAGAGTTAGTTCACCTTTTCATTAAAAAAAACAAGATAAACACTGTAACCCTCCTCACCCCCACCTCTGTAGTTGTCAGTGCCCTTGCAAACAGTGTAGCTGTCGGGATTTGAAACGCTTTTTCCACCTTTTTGCTGTAGTGCTTTAGGGTGGATCAGAGCAATTCTCTATCCCGGTGCTGACCAGTCAGAATTGTTCTGATCCATCCCGGAACCCCTGTAGGAAGAAAAGCAGGGATTTCAAATCCCCAGACTTCTACATTGGCTGTGTGGACACTGACAGCTCATTTTGTAAGGCCCCATTTCACATGGGCACCTTTGTGAAGGGGGATCTGCTTGCCCAGCAGGGGTGGGGATCTCTCTCCACTGATCCCCACTGGGCAGACATATGACAGGTCTGTGTCTGCTCCACTATGCAGAGCGGACACTGCCCACACTCGTCTATCGGATGGAGATTGACTTGCTGTCAGTTTCCATCCGATCAACGGATAGGGAATAGGTCCCCTCCCCTCAGATGGTGGCAACTACATAGATACTGGAGGATCCCAGCAGGTCCGCCTGAAAAACTGACAGGCAAACCTTATCGGATCGCCCGTGTGAAAGGGGCCTTAATATAGTGGGGACCAGGGGTTTAATGGTGGACAGTGTTTGTTTACCTTTTCATTTTTCTGTCAACAGAACAAGAAGTGAAGGAAAGAATGAAAAAGGTAAAACGAAAATGGCACACCATTAGCCCCTCCCCCAGTCCCCACTGTACGTACTTACCTCCATGGGTGATGAGCCGTCAGTGCCCACACTGCCGGTGTAGCGATCCAAGAATTTTATATCTTTGCTATTCTTCCTGCAGGGCTTCCCGGATGGATCAGAGCAATTCGGACTGGTCAGTGCAGGCACAGAGAATTGCTCTGATCTGTCCCAGACACACTGCAGTAAGGAGGAGGAAAAGAAGGGGTTTCAAAGCCCCAGACTTTCACACCATCTGTGTGGGCACCGACAGCTCACCACTCATGGAGGCTAGTACAGCGGGGGACAAGGGGAGGGGTAATGGTGTACAATGTTAAGAAAAGTAAACCCTGATGGGTTTTACATCCTCTTTGTTCCCTGCAAAGTAAAAGCATAATGGGCTAGTATGCATCGCATACTAGCTCATTACATGTCACTTACCTGCAGAAGAAACCTGCAATGTCAGTGATGTCCCCTCTCTCGCATCACGTTCATCTTCACCCCTCTTCCTTCCGGGGTCGTGGACTCCGGCTCTGTTATTGGCTTTCTTTAGTGCGCATGCGCCCATTAGGTTAGTGCCGGCTTCTACAATGAATATCTCCTAAACCATAGAGGTTTTGGAGGCATTTCTAGTACCTACATGTAGGCCTTATTATAGGCTTACCTGTAAGGAAAAGTGGTTGTACAGCCACTTGAAAGCGGTGTTCCGCTTACATTTTTTTTTTAAAAGCCAGCAGCTACACATACTGCAGCTGCTGGCTTTTAAAAAATAGGACACTTACCTGTCCTGGAGCCCAGCGTTGTCGGCACTTGCAGCTGATGTTTCCATCTGCTGTCAGGTGCTGCTGCTGCCGCCACCATTGCGGGTACGGGAACACTACTGCGCAAGGCCCCGCTCCTCTCTCCGATTGGCCCGGCAGCCGGGAGAAGGAGGAGGGACCCCCCCGCAGTGACGTCATGGCTCCGCCGCGGCCCAGACTCCCGGAAGTGGGAAAGGATACCCATCTTGTCCCTCCCTCTGCCCAAAAGGTGGCAATTGTGGCACCGGAGGGGGGAGTTCCACTTTTGGGTAGAACTCCGCTTTAATTTACCTTTTAATTTTCTCTGTTAACAGAACAGGAAGTGAAGAAAAAGCTCCCTAATGAGACACAGATCACCACAATAAAACTGTTTAACCCCACTGTAAAAAAAAAAAAAAAAATAGGGGGGTCTAGCTTTAGATTTACATTAAACACAGATTCTGATTGGTCACTGTGGAGAACGGCGCTGCGCACATTACAAGGACTTCAAAACAGAGAACATACGAGTCAGAACAGGCACTGGACAACAAAGGACATACAGAAGAGGTGCCAAGACAGACAGACATGAAGATAATCACCAGTGCTGATGCAGCTCTCCAGGTTGACCCGCCATTCTCCGCTGGGCTCTCGTTCGGCGTGGATCTCCGCCTGGACACGAGCTTTCCCCGGTAAGGGGACATCACACAGGTCGTGGCGGGCTCCCAGCCGGTAGACGCAGCGCGGGGAGTCAGGTAGGAAGGTGTAGAGGTCTTGGGAAGGTGCGTTTTGTGGACTGGAGGTTGGCGCTGCACCCAGGTCTGATCCCATCCGCAGCAGCTGGAAGCATGGCTGGACTTGGGACATGGCGGCCTCTGACCCCACCATGACAGCTGGGTGACCCTGATCCTCCCCGCTCGGATAATAATCCTTCCCCCCAATAACTGCTGTCACCCCCAAACACTTAAAAAAAAGGGGGCTTCCTGTAAGCACTGACTATTGTGAAGCCCAGGTCACTAAAGCTGACCTATGACCCTCAAAACCCTAACATAACCTATGACCTCATACCACTGCTTGCTGAACCCCCAAATATAAAGTGGGTGTGGTCTCTCGAAGTGATGACGTCACGCAGTCTTATCACTTTGACCCTAGATCTGACCTAGGTAGTCCCTTGGTATTCTACCTCCTTGGATTACCCCCCACCTGAGGCTGGGAGGTGAGGCAACCGATCGTGACGTCACTGCGGTCACGGAGCCTCCGCTTAACACCTGAGCTCACCAGCGCCGGGGCTACGGCGGGAAATCAGAAGGAAGGAAGCGCGCCTTTGAAATTTGGCGCGTTTTCCCTACCAAGCACACGCCTCCTCGTCGCAACTCCGCCCACTCACAAGCTAACCCTATGCAAGTAGCCGGCGACCAAACACGCCCACTAAACTGTGATTGGACTAAAGAACCGCGGCCTTCCCTTAACCCGGCACACTGAGGCGGGGCTGTGGCGTAATTTTACATTTCCACTCTGATTGGCTAGCCTTGCATTGGCTGCTCTGATTGGGCTGAATCCGTTAGGTCACGCCTTTCGTTTGCTCAGCAAGAGCGCCGACTCAGCTGACACGTTTGATCAAATAAACTTTATTGACACGGACAACGCGCGCAGTGCTGTTAGCCTGAGAGCTCGGTTGCTAAGGGAGGGAGGTGTAATGACGGGTGTAGTTCCCGGGCTTATAGGCCGCCTGTGTACAGTGTACGGGAGGGGGGAATAGACATGACAGGGTAACTGTATGTACAGAGAGGAGGGCACATGGAAGGTAAGAGGCAGCAGTAACTTTATTATTGTCACTGGGTTCGAAAATACATACTACCTACATTATCATAGGCTAGCTTTGGAAGTTGGAGCAGTTGCCCTTAGCAACCAAGTTGTGGATCATTTTACTAGGCAGCTATGGACAACAGCTCCCTTAGGCATGGCTGCACACTGTCCTGGGAATGGGCAAAGTGCACTTTACTATAGTCATGTCAGCTGAGCTGGTGCAGGATGGTTGCTATGGGTTACTGCACTGCTTTACAGAGACCTAGAGGTTGATTTACTAAAACTCTGCTTCCACTTTGGTGCACACTATGTGTGGTGTGTTGTCATTTTCTGCTCCCCGTCTCAGAATGCTCCGGAAGTGCTGGGCGGCCAACTGCGCATGCGCGATGCGTTCCAAACGCATCTGCGATGCGTTCCAAAGCATTTACGACAGTGCACACCAGCGAAGCCGCCGTTCGGTATCCAGGCTCTTTCCTTAACATCCCCGTGGATTGGAGGATGTTAAAAAAAGAGCCAGGAGGCCGAGCGAGCGCAGCGAGCCATCCGAGCGAAGCGAGGACGTGAGGCCAACTGGCCACTTTCCCCTAAGTCCACGTCGCTCTGAATGATGGCTTCGCTGGTGTGCAGTGTTGGAACGCATCGCGCATGCGCAGTTGGCCGCCCAGCACTTCCGGAGCATTCTGAGACAGGGGAGCCGAATATGACACGTCAGTGGCAAGGCATTGCATGGAATCGCACTGCATTTTTATTCAAATCACAAGAAAATCTTTGGCAGTGCATTGTTCTGTATGGCTCAAATCGCACTGAATTCACACCGAAAAATGTGCAGGACTCTTTTTTTTTTTCTGATCGCGTGGGTGAATCCGCTTCTGCAAATTGCAGTTTACAAAACAATCGCGGGGTGTCTTAACCAAACAAACTCGCATCGATTCACATAACGGGTGCGATTTGCGAATTGGGGCTTTCTGGTTCACACTGGAACGTTTTGACATGTCAAATCAGCGGCAGTTGTCATCAATGGCACCATCCTAATTGGTGCGACACCGCATCTGCAGCAATTTCAAAAAGTAGTTTCTGTACTACTTTTTGTAATTTAGGACTGCGATTTACATTGATGTTTCTGAAATCACATCTGACATGCAGGAGTGAAATCATGTGAGTTTGGCTGAACTTGCACGGCTCCATTCCTGCAGCTCAGTGTGAACCTGGGCTCCAGGTTTTTTTTGTTTTGGTCAAAGCTTAAAGGGGTTGTAAAGGAATTTTTTTTTGTTTTATAATAAGCATCCTTTACCTGCAGACATTCCTCTTTTCACTTCCTCATTGTTTGTTTTTGCTCCGAAGTTGCTCTATTTCTTCTCTGTTCTGTTCACTTCCTGCTTGTCTGATTGTTACCACCGTGAAGGGAGACTTTACTGCGGTGGTCAGTAACATGCTCGCCCCCTCCTGGGAACTACATCTGTGCGGCAGGAAGCTCTCTACATGTTAGTTAGAGACTTCAAGGAGGTGTGAATTACTGGCCGTGCCGCAATTTATACTGGGAAATGTAGTTCTTACATGAACGAGCGCCGCAAACCAGGAAGTGAAAGAAAGAACAGATACTAGAACGCCGGAGGTGATGTAGATGAAGGAATTTAATAGGTATTTACTCGTTTGTTAACGGAATCATTACACTATTCTGTCCTGTCTACCTTGCAGACATTATTTTTAGGCAAAAAAATAATTCCTTTAGTTGGACAAGCTGAAGTTAAAAGTTGATCGGCTACTATGCAGAGCTGCACCAGATTTTACGCTCTTCAGTTTTAGTGAATCAACCTCCGAGGTATCTAAATCCCCCAATGTTTTTTGTAACATATGCCTCTTACTGGCCTTAGGCCCTATTCACATCTGCATGTCATGCTTGTGCACTTATTTTTTTTTTTGCGTGATCGCATAGGGCAACCAGTTTACTTAAATGGCCCTCTCTATGCATGCCAAAGTAGGTGGGTGCTGGACCTTGTGCCTTTTTGAACTGTGTATCTTGGTGTGACAAAAAATGTCTGAAAGCTGCTATTAAAAAAATAAATAAAAATCGTGGCAATGCAGGCACGATGTGTGTTTCCAGAACGCACCAGATGCAAACGGGGCCTTAGGGCCGGCTCATGTTAGAACATGTGTGTACCCATTTCGACAGCCCTTTCATTTCACTGGGCTGCCCATCGCATGACAACATGCAAAAAGTTGTGCAGAAACGACTTTTCCAAATTGCGCTGCACCAAATCACATGGTACTGCAGCATCGTGTAGTTAAAAAATGCGGGTTCATGCATTCAAAAGTGTGCCGCTTTTTCTGATGCACGGAGGTGCCATTAAGAGATTATGGACCACACACACACACACACACACACACGTGTTTTGTCAGCAGGTCCGGAACACGTGTGATTATACATATGGGAACCTAGCCTCCAATGTGCTGACTGCATCTGTTTTTTTGTTTTTGTTCGCTTTGCAGTCCTGACAGTGACATACTTCTGGTGGGGACAACGCTCAATTGCTATATGGAAAAGTGTTGTCATTCTGGGGCAAGACTACAAATGCCTTCCCCTCTACTTCATAACAGAGAACAAAGGTTTGGTAGTCCTTACACAAAACTGGGAACTAATGAGGGTGCAGTGTGGGAAGTTCTGCTTACAAGATGTCTGTCAGAACCAATAGCTGTTTTTTTTTCTTCTGCATCTATTGGGACAGATTTAACCTCCCTAGCGGTATCCCCGAGCCACACTTGGGATCGCATTGCAGGATCCAGGGAAAGTTACTTACCTTGTCCCCTGTATCCTGCGATGTCTCCCTGCTGTGTGTGTGTGAGAGACGTGTGTCCTCTGCTCGATTCACACAGTGCCCGAGTGCCGAACGCCGTTCCTTGCGACGCACTGGGATGGAGTTCGGTGCCAAATTCAAAAAAATAAAAACACAATACACCTACAGTATACTGTAATCTTACAGATTATAGTACTGTATACAATTATTTCACAACCTCTTTGTCCCTAGTGGTCTGCTCAGTGTCCTGCATGCAGTTTTACATTATAAATACTTTCCTTTCTGCCTGGAAACTGGAGATTGTCCATAGCAACCAAAAAGTGTCCCTTTACATCAAAAGTGGTTTTAGAGCAGCTAGAAAACAGCGATAAATTAGAATCACTTGCAAAATTGAGAGATAGTGATTTTTTGGGGAAATTCATCATTAAACACACAAAGTAATGACAGCAACAATTCTGCAACTGAGCAAATTTCAGTGTTTTTTGATTTGATTACATTATTGAATATTTTTATTATTTATAATTATTTATTATATCATAATTTATGATTTTCTGTTTTATACCCGGGAAGTCTACTAGACTCTGTTTTGGACAGATTTAAGTGAGTTATTCCTAAGAATTACAGGCCTACGATATAAAACAACAAATTTCCATGCAAAATAATGGTACCGCTTTCAGCATCAAAAATCTGACATAATCATACCGCCATAATTTATTTTTAGGACCAGCAGGGACAAAATAAGAGCAGTTCATTGTTCAGGTTTATATACACTGTACAGTGGGGCACACTGCAGTCTTTGCTAAAGTGATCAACACCCAGGATTTCACCACGATTGATTGCTGCATATAAGGCAAAATTAAGAAGCAACAAATCCCCTATCGAAGAACAAATCTCCACACCTGGGTGACTGATCACTTTTTTTTTTTTAAAGCCTATGGCTTGCAAAACACACCCAAAAACTTCACCCGGTGCAAAAAAAATGTGCACACACATAAAGAGTGACACAAAAACATGCAACGGGTGCTACGTCAAACAGTCATCCATAAAGAAGCACCTGACCCTGATCCCCCCGGGGCGTTAGGCTCCTGACGGGGACTGAGGTACTCAAATGGTCCGAGCAGCCGAAGCCGACACGGACCCCATTGACTGATCACTACTGCGTTCAACTGTGTGTGGAGTGATCGTTTACAGGGGGATCGTGTGCAATGATCACTACAACTATGTGCACCCAAGCTTGGGTAGGGGCATTCACACCTACGAGCACACATGGGTGCAAACAACCTTGTAATCCCCTTTAGAAGCACACCAAATCGCAGCACTTAGATGTGAACCAGCCACATAGTAAAGAATGGGATTTCTACTTGAAATGTAGCAAAATGTGTGTTTTAGACAAGTGTGACCAGGCTCTTAATGTTTTCATAGAGCAGCCCCTTGCTGATTGCAAATGAGGAATCTATCAATAAGCTGTTATTCTTATGTTGTTAAAAGGTAATGGGTGCAACTAAAGGAAAAATTTGTGGGCCACAATGAGTGGCGTGGGTGGATAACAGGTCTGTCTCCACTCTGCATATGCAAAGCGGACGCAGACACAGCCCACTCTACTCTATGGGCCCTCTGATCCGATCAGATGGAAGGGGACGGAGCCACTTCTGTTTTTTTTTTTTTTTGCTTATCGGATTGGAGGTAGGCGAGTGTAAATTGACACAAGTCTGTTTACCTCTGCCGCTCCATAGAGGTGAGTGGAAGGAGGGTCCAATTGTGTTGGACTGACCCATGTGAAAGGGGCCTAAGGCTGCTTTTTACACTGATGGTCTGCAATCCACCCACACCAGTGCAGCGCAGGGCACCTATGGCTTTCCTGCACTTTGCCATAGAATTCTATTATATCCTGCCGGTGTGGTGCACTTTCTTAAAGTGCACCAAACAGGTAATAACAGAAGTCTATGACTAAGTACAGGTAACCCGCAGGTGCACTTTGCTACACCTGGGGATCAGCTTGAAAGCAGCCTAGTAACCACTGCAGAACACACACACTGTGATTTCAGTAATAAACTTGCCTTTAATAACACTCTTCTATTCAGGTATCGCTGGCTGTTGCTGTCCCAGGCAAAGTGCATTTGGTATCACTCCGCCTATGACAGGAGTCGGTGCTTTACAGGAAGCATTGGCTTATGCGGCTCTGCTCCACAGTCGCTTGCTTCCTCTACCACTGGCTTCATTCACAACACTGATGCTCTGGGATGGCGGGTTGGCAACCTGCGATCTGGGCTTGCCAGCTTGCCATCCCAGAGCAGGAAGTCACAGGCTGCATCAGAGGGCTCTGTGGGCCACTGGTTGGGCACCCCTGGTCTAATCCTTCTCCACTCTAAAACAAGAAAAAAAAAAAGGTTTAGCCTTTTTAGTAATGCCTTTTTTCTTTTTTCTCTGTATGAAAATGTGTATATGCACTGCTTTGGGCTCTCGTCTCATCTTTCTAGTGTGTTTTTTAAGGCCTTGCTTTAGAAAATATTTCACCCCATACCCCCCTCCCCAATCTGATTGCTGGAAATAAAAAAATAAAAAAATGTATGGTGTCCACTTCTGTGTCTACATGACATGGACAGTGCCTATTGGAAGTCAAGCGGCGGGGTATATCAGGATCCAGAAAAGGACGCCCACATGGGGTTAGTAGGGTACAGGTAATCTTGAACTCCATGGATTTGTGCCCTCCCCCATCTGGATGGTGAGGGACCTGCAGGGGGGACTTAGGTTAGTAGATCTAGCTTCACAAGGTAGGGGAGGAATGGCTAGTATTCAACACACAGCGGGAGCCAATCGCGGGGCGCAGCGCGCCTCGCGCATGCGCCGTAGGGAACCGGGCAGTGAAGCCAGAGCGCTTCACTTCCTGGTTCCCTCACCGTGGATGGAAGGGGCAGCAGCAGAGAGACGAGTGATCACTCGTCCTCTGCTGCGGATGGCGCTGGACTCCAGGACAGTGTCCTAATATTAAAAGTCAGCAGCTGCAGTATTTGTAGCTGCTGGCTTTTAATAGTTTTTTTTGAGCGGACATCTGCTTTAATTTTAACAAATGGCACCACACTTCACAGGGTTTCCAGCAGTTTGCTGTAGTGCAGGGATATGCAATTAGCGGACCTCCAGCTGTTTCAGAACTAAAAGTCCCATGAGGCATAGCATGACACCCAGAGGCAGAGGCATGATGGGACTTGTAGTTTTGCAACAGCGGGAGGTCCGCTAATTGCATATCCCTGCTGTAGTGCATTGAAACGCATGCACTGAGACATACCAATAGAGAGGTAATTAACTTGAATTAAATACAAAATCTATCACTGAAATCATCAGTTTGAATCCCAACCACAACACCACCTGCTTGGAGGTTGCATGTTCTCCCTGTGCTTGTGTGGGTTTCCTCTGGGCACTCTAGTTTCCTCCTACACTCCAAAGACATGCTGGTAGGTAATTGCCTCATGTCAAAATTGACCCTACTATGTGTATGTATGAATGTGAATTTAGGGACCTTGGATTGTAAGCTCCTTGAGGGCAGGGATTGATGTGAATGTACAGTATATATGTAAAGCACTGAGTAAGTTGACTGCACTATATAAAGTACCTATAATAAAAAATATATATTGCCTAAAGCAGTTCTTAAAGTGGTTGTAAACCCTCAGGTAGAACTTTCACCTACAGGTAAGCCTAGATGAAGGCTTATCTTTAGGTGCTTGCAATATCTTCTTAACTTACACGGTTTAGGAGATATTTGCAAAAAAGACTGTACCGATGTCTACGGCGCATGCACACTGAGCGTGCCGTTTTATGACGTAAGTGATGTCACGCAACTCCAGTCAGTCACAGAGCCGGCAGACCCCAGAAGAAGAGGGGTGAAGAATGGCCGCTCGCCTTTAGCGAGGAAGACCGGGACATCGCGGGCTTCTGCAGGTAAGTGACACATAATGGTTGGCTAATATGCGATGCATAGTAGCCCACTATGCTTTACATTTGCAGGGAAACAAAGAGGAATTAAAACCCATCGGGGTTTACTTTCCTCTTTAAATCTATTAGTGATTAGCTCAACAGTTAACGGATTGTTACATGATATTACTGTTTGTTACATGGGTGGGGCAATAATGATATCTAATACAAGATGTACCATACAAATGGTTTTCTTCACCGTCTGCCATGTTTCTTTCCAGCATCCTATGGAGCTGATATCTGTATTGCCTGCTGATGAAAACAAATTATAATCAAGTCTATCTGTTGTGTTGAAGAGTAATGGAGAAGAAAGGGCTTAATTCGGCATCGTTGTTCTTACCTTCCACAGGGATGGGTAAGTGAGGGAGGCAAATACCATCATTAATGGGATAGAAATCGCTTTCCATCTGTTAACCCTATTTTCTTACGGATGTCGAGGATGCTTGCATTGCAGAAAACTTTTTTTATTTTTGAAACCTTGGTAATGTGAAACTTTTATTTCCAGGTCATACTGGGCTAATCCCTCCTTCACATTTTGAAACGCGTAGACCAGGGACGGCTCTTCTCCCCTCAGCACCCCATCCAGCCCCACCAGCTGATTCCCAGCCCTGGGAAGAGCTGAAAAAAGAATTGGAAAAACTGAAACAGGAAAATGAAGCACTAAAGATACTGCAAGACAGAAGAGATGGTCCACGAGTCAGGTATGACCGGTTTATTGCTAAAGTATCTTTCCTTGGTTCATCTTTAACCCCCCCTGGCGGTATTCCCGAGTGTGGCTCGGGGTAAGATTTCTGTACAAAAATCGGTAACCCCGAGCCACACTCGGGATCGCCTCACAGCAGCCACAGACCTTTTCCCTGGATCCTGCGACGCCGCTGCACTGTGTGATCGAGCGGTGTCCTCCTCGCTCGATTCACAGTGTCCCTGTGCCGCCGATCTCCATTCCCTGTGACGTTACGACGCACTTTGTCCCTAGTGGTCTGCTCTGTGTCATGCATGTACTTTTATAAAATAAAAACTGTTCTTTCTGGCTGCAAACTGGAGATTGTCCATAGCAACCAAAAAGTGTCCCTTTTATGTCAAGTGATTTTAGATCAGCTAGAAAACAGCGATTATAAATTTATAATAACTTGCAGAATTGAGCGATAGCGATTTGTGGGAAAATTCATCATAAAAAAAAAAAGTAATGATGGCGACAATTCTGCAACTGAGAACATTTCAGTGATTTTTGAATTGATTACATTATTGAATAATTTTTATTATAATTATATTATTTGTTATAATTATTTATTATATTTTATGATTTTGTTTTTCAAACTTTTTCATAACCGAGATGTCTACTAGACTCTCTTGTTTGGACAGATTTAAGTAAGTTATTCCTAAGAATTACAGGCCTACAATGTAAAACGCCAAATTTCCTTGCAAAATAATAGTACCGCTTTCAGCACCTAAAATCTGAAATCCTCATACCGCCAGGGAGGTTAACCACTAGCCGACCAGCCGCCGTCGTTCTACGGCGGCAGGTCGGCTCTCCTGGGCGAGAGCCCGTAGCTCTACGTCGGGACATTCGCGGGCACTAGGGGGCGTGTGCGCGCCGGCGGCCCGCGTGCGCCGCCGGGCGCGCGTTCGTTACAGAGCGGGGAACGGGAGGTATGTGTGTAAACACATTCCTCTCGTTCCTGTCAGCGGGGGAAACGCTGATCCTCCGTTCATACAATGTATGAACGGAAGATCAGTGATTTCCCCTAGTGAGTCAACCCCCCCCCCCATACAGTTAGAACACAAATAGGAACACACTTAACCCCTTCCCCGCCCCCTAGTGTTAACCCCTTCACTGCCAATGGCTTTTTTATAGTAATCCAATGCATTTTTATAGCATTGATCGCTATAAAAATGCCAGTGGTCCCAAAAATGTGTCAAAAGTGTCCGATGTGTCCGCCATAATATCGCAGTACCAAAAAAAACCGCTGATCGCCGCCATTACTAGTAAAAAAAAAATATTAATAGAAATGTCATAAAACTACCCCCTTTATTGTAAACGCTATAAATTTTGCGCAAACCAATCAATAAACGCTAATTGCGATATTTTTTTTTTTTTAACGAAAAATATGTAGAAGAATACGTATCGGCCTAAACTGAGGAAAAAAAAATGTTTTTTTTATATCTTTTTTGGGGATATTTATTATAGCAAAATGTAAAAAATATTGCATTTTTTTCAAAATAGTCGCTCTATTTTTGTTTATAGCGCAAAAAATAAAAACCGCAGAGATGATCAAATACCACCAAAAGAAAGCTCTATTTGTGGAAAAAAAAAGACGCCAATTTTGTTTGGGAGCCACGTCGCACGACCGCGCAATTGTCAGTTAAAGCGACGCAGTGCCGAATCACAAAAAGTGCTCTGGTCAGCAATATGGTCCGGGGCTAAAGTGGTTAAGGATGCTTTAAAGGGGAACTCAAGGGAAAACAAAAATTAACTCATGCACTGTTCTTTTTTGCACTGCAATGGTTAAATGCTCTGGTAGGCTTCTTACCCATTGCACTAGGTCCTCAAGGCCACCTTTCTCTGCTGCTTTTAAACTTGTAACCTGTAGAAATTTTTAAATATCGCCTATGGAAATTTTTAAGGGTAAAAGTTTGTCGCCATTCCACGAGTGGGTGCAATTTTGAAGCGTGACATGTTGGGTATCAGTTTACTCAGTGTAACATTATCTTTCACAATATAATTTTTTATTTTTTCCAAAAAAAGTGCGCTTATAAGAACACTGTGCAAATACAGTGTGACAAAAAGTATTGCAACGACTGCTATCTTATTCTCTATGGTGTTAGAACCCCCAAACATTATATATTTTTTTTCAAGTAATTTTCTAGCAAAAAATGCTGTTTTTATGTGTAAACACCAAATCTTAGAGGCTCTGTCCTTAAGTGGATAATTATAGAGAACATGGTAGAACATATTTTCCTTTTTGAGCAAATTACTTACAGTATTGCAGACATCACTGTTGACAAGCCTAAAACAAGTTCAGTGTGGAGCCCCCAGTCTAAAGTTTAGTCCCCACTAGAACCGCTGGAGAAAGTGTTGTGAAGCCAAAGCAGCAATCCAGGCAAGCTGCGGGGAGATACCGCAGGAGACTCAATCTGTAAAAGTATACTCCTCTTCATTGTACTTATTGGTAGCTTTTACATAGCAAAGCATTGACATTTTAAAGAAAAAAATCAAACTTGAGGAAACAATAAATAGTATTTCGTAAGGTATTAAGTGTTTTAGAATCAAAATGTATTGATGCTGTCTGTTCATTTTGGATACAGATGGCTATCGGAGTTCTTTTTAAATTCAAATTTCGTATGCAAGCAAGGTATAAACAGTGATTAGAAATGTACTGTTGTATGCCCAGTTAAGCTAGTGACCCCATGGCATGTTTACATTGGATGCTGTAGCCACAAAACTGCTAGACAAGTTACAGATATCTTTGTCAGCTGCTGTCCTTTGATCTCATGTTCACTGGACACTGTGAAAATCAAACATGCATATTCACACGGACGGCTGTTTTGCCGCAGTTAAAAGCATGTAAATGTTCTATGAAATGTAAGGCTCCAGGCACTGCGACTGCATTTGTACATTGCGATTACATACGGTTACTTGCAGACGCGTTTAGCTGCCGTAGTCCTTTCCATAGAAACTTTTTTATTTTTTATTATGGTGTGCTTCCTGTTCTTTTTTTTCTCACGCTGCTATCCGCAGTTGACACAAAAGACTGCGATTAGCTGCGGTTATGTGCATATAGCTGCGCTAAATCGCACCTGGATGCATTCAATTAAATGTTTTCTTTTCGCACCAAACCGCATGTAACTAAATCATAGCTAAACACTGTGTGTGAATGGGGCCATATGAAAGCATTGTGTGCTTTTAGCTGCTGTAGAAAAATGGAAAATCCACAGCTAAAAGCACCATTCTATTCGTCCGTGTGAAAGGGGCCTTTTTTGATGCATTTTCTTTGGACAATGATCTGTAAGTGTTCCATGGATGTGTTAGAGCTACATTCATTGAAAAAATCACAAAAATGTACACACGGTGTGCCTATTGATGTGTTATTGTTTATATGACAGGGCCTTGGATTATCAGTCTCTTGATGCCCCACCATCTGAAACCCGGGCTCTTGAAATTATTGCCCATCAGATGAGAGAGATCCGCAAGCTGGAACTGGCGGTAGCTGATGCCCAAGAAAAGGAGAAGGCTTTACGGCAGCTGTCTCAGGAAATGCAGATCATAAAGGAGGAGCGCACACAGGCTGAGCAGGCAGAGGAGAGGAGGCGGCAAGAAGAGGAGAGGAGGCGGCAATCAGAAGAAGTTGCTAAAAGGAGGTGGCAGGAAGAGGCAGGTGTTGGCAGGGGCTGTGTTACTGTGCTGTATAATTTTCAGATAATTGTTGCTGTTATGGCATTCTACAATATGCAGATCAGGTTGCGCATGTATAGTGGGGGACAGTTTTACTAATGGTTTATAGAAAGTTACAGCAGACTTGGCATGGCCTGGTAGGCAGGGCACTGGGCACCAGAAAACCGCTGGCAGTATCTGCCATCCTTACTTTTTCTTTCTCGTACATCACGGGACACAGAGCGGCATATTCATTACTATGTGGGTTATATGGAGTACCTTCAGGTGTGGACACTGGCAATCTTCAAACAGGAAGTCCCCTCCCTATATAACCCCCTCCCCTAGAGGGAGTCCCTCAGTTTTTTCGCCAGTGTCTTAGGTGTTGGTCACGGAATAGCTTTGCTCCACATCCTTGGGATTAAGGGCGGGCTAACCGGATCTGTCCAAGGAGCCTCAGTGCCAAAGTGGACAGTACCCGGGCCCCAAACCGTGGGGTTTTGCCTATAATGCTCCTCTTTGGAGGGCTGGACCCTGGGCCCAGGACTTGGAGTTTGCAAAACCATAAAGTTCCTGTTTGCCAGGGTGCTATATAGGTCCAGGACAGTGGGTACCTTCATAGGACCCCAGGGCCTGAAGGTCTACTACGCTACCCACGGAGATGGGAGAAGATTGGATCAGTTTGCTGGTCAAACATCCTGCAGCATGGAGCAGGTAAGGGGGAGCCTGCGGGACTTGGTTCGACAGCAGGCTCCCCGGGGTAACCTAAAAGGGGGGATAGCCTAAGTATGCTCTGCATGGGCAACCGTGATCACTATGTCTAAAAGACAGGATGACACCCTTTCTCCCCCCATCACTAGGCCCCCCTGTTTAAATATGTGTTGCTAGCTAACCTGCTGTTTCTTCCTAGGGCTAGTAAGGATCCCTAGGGGCCTTGAGAGAGTCCTACCTGGCCGGGGGTTTGAATCTGCCGCCTGTTTCTGCGTGCCTGGATCTCCAGCAGCGCGGCTCCTCCATGTTCCTCCTGTTTCCGGCATACGCGCGCGCGTGCGCGCGCACGTCTTATTGACGTTTTTCGCGCCGTTCAGACAGGAGGGCGGGGGGGGGCGGGCCTGCGGCGTCATACAGACCTACCCAACAAGCAGAGGAGTTTGCTGACATTCCCAGAGCTCTGTGTTTCGCGGTAGATGCTATAAAAGATTCCATCCAGCAGGCTTCTCGTTTATCACTATGTTTGGTGCACATGAGAAGGCTCTTATGGTTGAAGAACTGGGCGGCGGAGCCCCCATGCAAAAAGCTTCTGGCAGGATTTCCCTTCCATGGAGGACGACTCTTCGGAGAAGATCTGGATAAATATATTCAGACTATTTCAAATGGCAAGAGTACCCTTTTACCGGTCAAAAAGACATTCCGGGCTCCTACATTTAGGAGGCAGTTTTTTCCTGTCTCGGGGCCCTCTAATTCCAGGCAGTATCGACGGCCGCCTGCACGATCCAACGTTATCAGTAGATCGCAAGGACAGACCCCTGGGGGTAAGAAGCCGTGGTATCGCATCAAAGACAGCCCCTAAGTCTGCATTATGAAGGGGCGCCCCCACTCTCAAGGGTGGGGGGAAGGCTTCGTCTCTTCTCAGAAGTTTGGGAAGCCAAGATCCCCGACAATTGGGTCCGGGCATCGGTAACCACAGGTTACAGACTGGAGTTTCTAAGATATCCCCTGCCTCATTTTCAAGAATCAAGGCTACCAAGGGATCCAGCAAGGAAGGCCTCAATGCTGGCAGCTTTGGATCACCTGCTTTGCCAGGACGTAATTATAGAAGTGTCAGCCCAAGAGCAAGGCCTAGGTTTCTATTCCAATCTCTTTGTCATACCAAAGCCCAACGGCGATATCTAAGGGTGCGTTCCTTCCGGATGGAATCCATCCGGTCAGCAGCCGCCGCGCTTCAGAAAGACGATTTTCTGGCCTCCATAGACATAAAAGATGCTTACCTTCATGTACCAATCTTTCAGGCGCATCAAAGGTTTTTACGCTTCGCGGTGGGGCAGCGACACTTCCAATTCAGGGCGCTCCCTTTCGGGCTGGCCACGGCCCCCCGGGTATTCACGAAGATTCTAGCCCCGGTTCTGGCCAATTTAAGGATCCAAGGAGTCACAGTCCTAGCATACTTGGACGACCTTTTAATCATAGATCACTCACGGACGGGTCTGCAAAAGGCAGTAAACCTCACGGTTCGGTACCTCGAAGAATTCGGCTGGGTCCTAAACCAGGAAAAGTCAGCATTCCAGCCTACAAAGCAGTTGGAATACCTCGGCATGAGGTTAGACACAGAACATCAAAAGGTGTTCTTGCCCCTTGTAAAGATCAAGGCGATCAAGGGGTTGGTTCAGTTGGTTGTAAACAAGAAAAGACCAACTATTCGCCTGTGTATGCGATTACTAGGCAAGCTAGTGGCCACATTCGAGGCAGTACCATACGCTCAGATCCACACTCGCGTCCTACAGGCAGCCATTCTAGCAGCCTGGGGCAAGAGGGCACATGCCTTAGAGTCCCCTTTGACGCTATCATCAAGGGTCCGACAAAGCCTGGCCTGGTGGTTGAACCCTCAGAACCTTCTAAAGGGAAGATCCTTCAGCCCTGTTGTCTGGAAGGTAGTTACCACAGACGCCAGCCTGGCAGGCTAGGGGGCGGTCTTCGAGGGGTTCTCCCGCCAGGGAACTTGGGTGAAAGCAGAGAGGCAGCTCCCCATCAATATCTTGGAAATCAGAGCTGCTCGCCTAGCCCTGTTGGCGTGGACCTCCAGATTAAAGGGGTTCCCGGTGAGAATCCAGTCAGACAATGCCACGGCGGTGGCATACATAAACCACCAAGGGGGAACCAGGAGCCAGGCCGCTCAAAGGGAAGTGAACTTGATTTTTCAATGGGCAGAGGTTCATGTACCCTGCATTTCAGCGATATTCATTCCCGGAGTGGACAACCTGCAGGCAGACTTCTTAAGTCGCCAGAGTCTGTTGCCAGGGGAGTGGTCTCTGCATCCCCAGGTCTTTCAGACAATCTGCCAGAGGTGGGGAACGCCAGACGTAGATATAATGGCATCCAGGTTCAACAAGAAACTAGACAGGTTCGTGTCGCGAGCGAGGGATCCTATGGCCTGCGGAACCGATGCGTTGGTTTGCCCTTGGCATCAATTCAAACTTCTATATGCATTCCCTCCACTACAGTTACTCCCCCGCCTGTTGCGCAAGATCAGAGTGGAGCACAAGCCAGTCATTCTAATAGCTCCAGCTTGGCCCCGGAGGGCTTGGTACTCACTAGTCCTGAATATGGCAGTGGGAGACCCTTGGACTCTTCCTCTACAACCAGACCTACTCTCACAAGGCCCGATCCTCCACCCTACATTACAGCGTCTAAATTTGACGGCCTGGAGGCTGAATCCCTGATTCTCAGGGGTAGGGGTCTGTCTAGGCAGGTAATCCCTACCCTGATTAAGGCTAGAAAGCCAGCCTCCAGGGTGATTTATTACAGGGTGTGGAGGAACTACGTAGGCTGGTGTGAATCCAAAAGATGGAATTGCCGCAAATATACTATTGATAGGGTGTTAAGTTTTCTCCAGCTAGGAGTGGATAAAGGCCTGGCACTAAGCACAATCAAAGGACAGATCTCAGCTCTGTCAGTGTGGTTTCAGAGGCCGCTGGCCACCCACTCGCTGGTAAAGACCTTCTTACAGGGGGTCTTGCGTATTAATCCTCCTGTCAAGTCACCAGTTTGTCCTTGGGACCTAAATCTTGTCCTGTCCACTCTACAGAAACAGCCTTTTGAGCCTTTGGCTGAGATTCCTTTACTCTTACTGACAAGAAAACTGGTTTTCTTGGTCGCCATAGTTTCGGCCAGGAGAGTGTCAGAATTAGCAGCCTTATCGTGTAAGGAACCATATCTTGTTCTGCATAAGGACAGGGCAGTTCTCCGGCCCCATCCTTCCTTTCTACCAAAGGTTATATCCAAATTTCACTTAAACCAGGATTTGGTACTTCCATCCTTCTTTCCAAAACCTACATCTAGAAAGGAGGGGTTGCTGCATACCTTGGATATTGTCCGGGCCATGAAGGCCTATCTTAAAGCTACGGAAAAGATCCGGAAAACAGATGTGTTATTCGTTCTACCAGATGGCCCCAAGAAGGGGCAGGCAGCTGCAAAATCCACCATCTCGAGATGGATTAGACAATTAATCATTCAAGCCTACGGATTGAAGAGGTTGCCCCCTCCGTTGTCGGTAAAGGCCCATTCTACCAGGGCCATGGGCGCCTCTTGGGCAGCACACCATCAGATCTCTATGGCTCAGATATGCAAGGCGGCAACGTGGTCATCAGTCCACACGTTTACAAGGTTTTATCAACTAGACGTGAGAAGAAATGCGGATACTGCCTTTGGTCAGGCAGTACTACAGGCTGCAGTTTGAAATCCTCGGGATCAGAAACACCCTTGGTTATAAAAAAAAAAAAAAAAAAAAAAAAAAGTTTTTTCTTGACTAAGTTGGAATTATTATTATGATTTGAGTTTATCTCTAAATTGAATCCTTCTTTGGAAGATGTCTCCCTCCCCTCATTAAAGCATTGCTTTCGGACATCCCACATAGTAATGAATATGCCGCTCTGTGTCCCGTGATGTACGAGAAAGAAAAAGGGATTTTTAAATACAGCTTACCTGTAAAATCCTTTTCTTGGAGTACATCACGGGACACAGAGCTCCCACCCCTCTTTTGGGTGACCATTTTGGGAGGCATACTGCTTGCTACAAAACTGAGGGACTCCCTCTAGGGGAGGGGGTTATATAGGGAGGGGACTTCCTGTTTGAAGATTGCCAGTGTCCACACCTGAAGGTACTCCATATAACCCACATAGTAATGAATATGCCGCTCTGTGTCCCGTGATGTACTCCAAGAAAAGGATTTTACAGGTAAGCTGTATTTAAAAATCCCTTTTTTTCAGGGCTAAGCTATTCATTTCAGTCACCTGCACTACTGGAAATTACTCTAAAAGAAAAAAGGAAACCAATACAAAGAAATACTCTGTTTACTGTAAATAGAATAGGGATGACTCGTGTACATGTAATTGAAACATAAAAGCTTGGGGGGTTCCATATGTACGGATTTATATTATGTTCAAAGTGGAATTCCTCCCTTGCAATAACTTTATTTAAAATAGTTTCTTCCACAGTATTCATCTGAGGTCTGGGAGGTGTTACCATAACTGCCATTGACACGCCCTCTTTTTTCCTTTGTGTTCCTTCCTCTTCTTTCCTTTTCTTCACTATTTAAACTGACACGCTCTCGGGTAAATTTTTTGGTTTATTACCCTTTGTTCCTATGTGACTTATAAGCAGGCATTTATTTCTAAAAAAAATAGGTGCTGGAACTCAACCACTGCCTCCTAAAACTCCTCCACCTACACACCCTCCAAATCGCATCAAATAGTGGGTGTGGTCAGTCAAACTTCACGACCAGTAGGAGGGTCTTAAAGGGGCATTAAATGCCAGGATTGCATTGCATTGCATTACATTACCGGACTTCTGTCTTTAGAAGTGATTGTGGTGAACAGCCCACCCGCCCCCCCAAGTGTCTGGGCCCCTGGAAAAAAAAGCCCTGTTTATAAGTACATAACACCATACCTAACTTTTTATGATGGTTCACCTTTAGCTTTAACTTGGTGAGAGGAATGTATCGTCTGGGAATCATTAACAAATATTGATTGCTTACACATGAACATTTTCTACTAATGTTTCTTGTGCACCAAGACATCCCTTTTGTAAGGGTTAAATTGCTATGATTTTTGTTTCTGTATGTCTCTCGATAAAGACGTGCCTTTTCAGATATTTTTGCACATGTATTTGTTGTTGCTCCTTGCACTATATGTGTATCTCAAAAGCAAATTATCAGATTGAAATAAAAATATCCCTTTTTCCCTCCTGCTACCAATGCTGCCTAATCTGTGGGAAAAAAAATGTTTATAATTGCACATTTTTAAAGGGATTGTACAGGTAAAAAAATGTCCCCCCCCAAATAGCTTCCTTTACCTTAGTGCAGTCCTCCTTCCCTTACCTCATCCTTCGATTTTGCTTTTTAAATGTCCTTATTTCTTCTGAGAAATCCTCACTTCCTGAGCACGACACTCCACACCAGGGAGAAAGCCTTGCATTACTGTGTGGAGTGAGGATTTTTTCAAAAGAAATAAGGACATTTAAAAGAAAAATAGAAGGATGAGGTAAAGGAAGCTATTTGGGGATTTTTTTTTTTACCTTTTTACAACCCCTTTAATCTGCTGCTGACATGTTTAACCCCTGTGTCAATGAGCTGCAGATGTAGGGGAAAGGAAGGAGCACTCAACAATAACTGTAAATTCTGGGAGTTGTGACATCACTCGTAGGCTCCCATGTCCAAGCTGCTGTCGGCGCTTCCTCTTCTCTGCAGCTGCTGCTCAGAGCCACAGGAGCTACAGTGGTAGGATCATGTGACTGGAGCAGGATAAAAATTGGTAACCTTAACCACTTAAAGACCGCCGCATGTACATTTACGTCGGCAGAATGGCACGGACAGGCACATCAACGTACCTGTACGTGGCTGCCTTGACGTGGGTCAGGGGTCCGATCGGGACCCCCCCCCCCGGGTACATGCGGCGGTCCGGTTTGCTGTGCGCGTGCTCCCCCTGCAGTGCACTTCCTCCTCCTGTGTAAACACAGGAAGAGGGAAGTGATGTGATCTCTGCTCTCTGCGGTATTTTCAACCGCCCCTGAGGAGAGATCACATCACACAGTAAGTCTGCACAACACTACACTGACACTAGGACACGCCGGCACATTAACCCCTTTCGATGACCCCCCACCCCCTGATACAGTGTCACTGAATGCAGTGATCATATATGTACTGATCACTGCATTTAGTGTCAGTGTGACAGGCAGTTAGTATTAGGTCCAGGGTAGCCCCCGTACCCCCTTGATCACCGCCCTAGTTAACCCTTTAACTCCCTATTGCCAGTGTCACCAAGCGATCATTTTTCTGATCGCTGTATTAGTGTCGCTGTTCCCGCTAGGTAGCTGTATATTTTTTTTTTTTTTTATTGCGATATTTTTTTTTTTTTACTAAAGACATGTGGCTAAATACATTTTGGCCTAAATATTTGACTAAAATTTAGTTTATTTGATTTTTCTTATAACAAAAAGTAAAAACATTTTTTTTTTTTGTGGCTCTATTTTTGTATATAGCGCAAAAAATAAAAATCGCAGAGGCAATCAAATACCACCAAAAGAAAGCTCTATTTGTGGGAAGAAAAGGACGCAAATTTTGTTTGGGAGCCACGTCGCACGACCGCGCAATTGTCTGTTAAAGCGACGCAGTGCCGAATTGTAAAAACCCCTTGGGTCATTTAGCAGCATATTGGTCCGGTCCTTAAGTGGTTAAAGATTTTTTATTTATTTTTTATTACACAGGTTAGGTTGGTGGGGTGTTTCAGTATAGTTAGTGTTGGGCAGGAATTTCACTTTTCCTATGTAAGAATACTAGGACCTGTGCCGAGGGGCACTAGTTCACTTCAAGCAGGATTTACATTTCCATACAAGTCTATGGGAAAGCAGAATCCACACAGTTGCCATTCTGAATGATCTCAGAATGATGACATCATGTCATGGGCTGAAAACGCACAACTGTGCCTCTGGCTGGGTTTACACTGGTACGACATACGCTCTAACATTGGGAGCTCATATCGGATGACGTGTGACAATCAATGTTTCCCTATGGGAGCTGTCTTAACTGGTCCGACACTGGGATTGTTTTGATTGGTCAAATGACAAGTCAGACTATCGCAAAGTCGGATCAAAGTAGTATCCTGTTCATTCAAGTCAGATGGATGTCGGACCAATGTAGAAGCAAAAAAAGTGTATTTGTTTATTTTTTTACTAGGAATCTGCAAAGCATTTCATCTGTGATCAGAAAATCATGAGTGCAATGCAGGTCACCTGCATACTGTCTGTATCTGTCTGCTCATGCCTTGTAGAGGCAGTGTTCTGTCAGTGTGACAGAAAAAAAAAAACAACAAACTTCCTTTAGCCAGGGCAGAGGAGAGACTTGGAGTCTTAATTGGACCCCAGATCTCTCAGTAGGAGTACCTTTCACCGCACCAGCTATCACAGGGGATGTTGTTCATCCCTTGTGATTGCAATAAAGTTAATAATAAAAAAAAATTAACAAAGTGTAAATTGAAATAAAATAAACAACCTAAAAAAGGTAAATGGACAGTGTAAAAAAAAAAGCGGAGGTCCACCCAAAAACTGAAACTTCCACTGTCCAGATGCCCCCCTCCAGTGTCACAATTTGGCACCTTTCAGGGGGCAGGTATTGCTCCCACTCCTGGCGAAAGATCTCTGCAGTATCTACGGCGATCTACGTGGAGATACAGGGAATGAATATTGGCATACCAGTTGCGAATCCCCAGATACATCCTGATAAAGGAAGTGGTTGATCCAGGCATAAATCAAGGCTCTTATAATATTCTATGGTGAGTGTCAATTTTAGAAGGTGGTGGTGTATCACGGCTTGGCTTTTATTTATTTTTTTCCAATACGGGTTTAGATCTGCGCACGTGGGTTTTGAATACCCATATTTATTTTATTTTATTCCTAAAAGGAGCACTGAGACTTTATTGTGTTCTTTTTATTATATATTTCGCAGTATGTTCCATGTTACTAATGATTTCTATATTGATGGATGTAAATTTAATATTCACTGTCACAGGTTGGGTGGTAAGAATTATTTTGGGGTTAGCCCAGTTATCAAATATATTGAAACATTGCCTATCCCAGTGTTTCCCAACTCCAGTCCTCAAGGCACACCAGCAGGTCATGTTTTCAGGATTTCCATTATTTTGCACAGGTGATTCGATCAGTTTCACTGCCTTAGTAATTACCACAGCTGTTTCAATTGAGGGAAATCCTGAAAACATGACCTGTTGGTGTGCCTTGAGGACTGGAGTTGGGAAACACTGGCCTATCCCACACCAACGGTGGGGAACCCATGACTGCAGCAGATCGGACACATACATTTTAAGGATTTTAAAATACACGTATATATATTTTTGCACGGGTGACACAAATCTTTCACTAATTATCCATCTAGTACAAAATGCAGATTTTTACATGTATGTGGGCCAAGTGGTTAGATATTTCCAGTATCGTCTAAATTAGGGTTGTCCCGATACCACTTTTTTAGGACCGAGTACAAGTACCGATACTTTTTTTCAAGTACTCGCCGATACCTAATACCGATACTTTTTTTTTTAAATGTCCCCCACATATGCAGCCATGTCCCCCCACATATGCAGCCATGTCCCCCCCCAGCCATGTCCCCCACATATGCAGCCATTTCCCCCATTACTTAGCCGCCGCCGCAACGAAAGCCGCCCCATGGTTAAACAGCGTGCGGGGAACATCACAGCTTTCATTTGAATAGCTGTTTCCCCGCCACGCATAGACCCTCCCCCTTGCTTGGGATTGGACAGATCACAATCACCCATTTAATCCCGAGCAAGGGGGAGTGTCTATGCGCGGTGGGGAAAACAGCTATTCAAATGAAAGCTGTGATGTTCCCCGCGCGCTGTTTAACCATGTGGCGGCGGCTTTCGTTGCGGCGGCGGGGGGCGCAAGTATTCTATTAAGGCATCGGGGGCATTTGCGGGAGTACTCCCGCAAATACTCTGTATCGATACTGGTATCGGTATCGGGACAACCCTAGTCTTAATAATTAGGCTTTCTAGGAGATGACTGTATGTCTGCTGTAAAATATGTTCTCTCCAGACCTTTTACAATGTGTCTTTTTTTTTTTTTTAAGTTTATTTTTTACTGCAGATATACCCCTGAACCTTTGCTAGGTGTAAAAAGAGCCTGGAATTTACAGGGACTCTTTCTGTTCCACGTCATTGTTTTTCAGCTTCAGCTGTTGTCAGAGCAGCACAAAATGGAGATAGATACCTTAAGAGGGAAAGTCAGCAAACTTGAGGTGGAGCTACAGGAAGCACAGAAGCAGAAAGTACAAGAAGTCACATGTCTAAGACAAGCGCTTCAATCAACTAATGAAAAGAGCGAGAGTTTGGAAACACTGTTGAGGTGAAACATTTTAAATGATCCTCCTTGTTAAATGGGGAAACATTTTTCAAAATAGATTGCAGTTATTTAAAAAAAAAATGTGCGACAAACTTGTAAACTGGCACTGCTGGGGTCTTGTGAAAATTCTGCCTGCCGCCTTGCTAATCCTTTGGCTTCAGAACTTTAAAGCAGACATTTACCCATAACAGTTTGATGACAATTAATGTTGTTTATCAAAAAAACATACATTCCACATTAATGATTATGCTACCAAAATTAGTATGTGCTGTGAACGGCCTCCCTTGTTGTACCTGTTTAATTTTGTGGAGGCTGCCATTTTGTTGAAGCCCAGAGCAGTCACTTCCTTATTGGAAATTCTCCTCCTCAACTTGTTCTCAAACTATGGGGGAGATTTACAAAAACTGGTTTGTCCGCTTGCTCAGCAGGGGATCGATCTGTTGAGCAAGCGGATGGAAGGTCAATCTCCGCTCCACTGTGCTGAGACAGACCTGTCAAGAGTCCCGCTCTCCTCTATGGGGAAAATGGATGAAAACAGACTGCCTGTCCGTTTTCATCTGATCCGCCAGACGGATGAAAAATAGGGTCATCATATGTCTGGATTTCACAGATCGAATACCAGTGAGTGATAGAGGACATGTCACCGCTGCTCCATAACAGTGAATGGAGGCTCCGATCATGTCCGCCTGAAAAACTGACTGAAGGACCTGATCGAAAAGCCTTTGTGAAAAGGACATTAGAAGCTGATGAGCTTCTATGCACAGCTTTTGTAAATCTCCAGCTGTATGTCACTTTCTGCAATTGTGTGCATTTCCAGCTTGATATTATGTTTTGGTTTAGCCGCAGAGGATGGGTGAAGGCCCTGCTGAAGGAGAAAGAGAATGTCAGAGATGAGACCATATCCTTGTGTGTTCAACTTCTTTTTTTTTTCTGGCAGTAGAGTTTATCCTGTCACCGCTCCTGTGTCTGTACATTCCCCCTACCATTGCATCATCCAAACTGGCACATGAAGAACTATTTGTGACCTGCTTGGAGGAGAATGGGGACACGCCTGTTCTTTTTAAAGTTTCTTATCATGTATACAAATTTTAGCCCCATTGGGAATCCATGAACAGTTTATTTTTATTAGAGCTTGTTGATTTTCTGAAATTGCAATGCTTTATAGGTATAGAAAAGACAATTATCACATTTTGTTGCTTTGCAGCCTGAAATTAAGACACACAGTTTTTCATTAATCCAGCTGTATTTACTCAATGCAACTTATAACATCCAAATAAAAGATATAAAACCAACATGTCAGAAAAAAAAATAATCAAAAACCGAATCACTGAGTTGGAAAAAGGATCACCCCCTACTAAAAATTACTTTTAAACTCAACCAGATGTAGCTAATCACCTTCTCATTGGTTCACAAAGGCATTTGACTTTCAACTGTAATCAGATGTGGCCATTTTGATTAGCTCAGCATGAAAAGAGCTTTCCTGGAGAATTTAAGTCCCTGGTAGTGCAACTTAACCAAAACTTTAGATGGCAAGGTACTGTCAAAAGGTCTCTGGGATAAAGTTGTGGACAGGCACAAGTCAGGCGATGGATACAAAAAAAAAATGTCTAGAAGCAGAGTGATGTCTATTATTAAGAATTGGCAGGTATTTGGTACAACACAGACCATCCCTGGATCAGCATGTCACTTCAAACTGATGGCCTACAGCAACTCTGAAGCAGTTGTAGGAATTTATGACAAAGAGTGGTCGTTGTGTGCGTGTGACAACAGTATCACACATTTTCCATAATGTGGCTTGTATGGGAGGGTTGCAAGAAAAAAGCCACTTTTTAAGAAAGGCCACATGCAGTCATGACTGAGCTTTGCCAAAACACGCCTTGAAGATTCTAAGGCTGCATGGAAAAAAGCGTTGTGGTCTTATGAGACAAAAATGTAATTATTTGGCCTCAACAGTAAACCTAATGTCTGGCAGAAATCCAATATATCTCACCATCCAAATAACACCATTCCTACGTAAAGCATGGAGGTGGTAATATCCTGTTATTGGGATGTTTCTCTACAGCTGGGACTTGAGCACTTGTCAGGATAGAAGCAACAATGGATGGGGCAAAATACCAAAAAAGTTGTGAATGGGGAAAAAGGTTTACCTTCCAACATGAAAAAACAACCACACTGTGGTTGAAGAACAAAAAGGTGAATGTCCTTGCATGGCCTACTCAGAGCTCAGACTTGAATCCCATTGAAAGTCTGTGGAATGACTTGAAGACTGCAGTCCAGAAATGGTCACCATCAAACTTAACTGAACTTGACCAGTTCTGCAAAAGAAGAGTGGGCAAATATTGCTAAGTCTAGTTGTGATAAGTTAGTAGAGACATATCCCAACAGACTAAAGGCTGTAATTTTAAAGCAAATTTTTTCAACAATATTCTGACACATGGGGGTGAGCCTTTTTCCAACTTGGTGATTCTGTGTTGTGTTTTTTGTTTTATAACATGTTGGTGTTATATCTTTCACTTGGATGTTATAAGTAAATGCAAGTGGATAAAACAAAGTGTGTCTGTCTTAATTTCAGGTGGCAAAGCAACAAAATATTGTTATTTTAAAGAAGGGGTGGAGAAGAGGGTGATTCTTTTCTATACCTACTGTAGTTGGTGTTGCTGCAGGTGGTACTTAGCTGAGTTGTAAAGAATGTTGTAGTAATACCTATGATCTAATCTTGATGTTGTTTATCACCTGTAGCCAATCTTGTATGAAATTGGAATCTCAGAATTCTTTAGTGCAGCAGTTGAGGACGTACATAGGAGAGCTCGTACCAGATAATCGACAGGCCGAGGAACAGAAGAGAGAGATTGCAGAACTCAAGAGTACGATTCAGGTTTGGCATTCTGCTGATGTCTGATGCTTACTCCTGGTTGGGAGCAGTAGATTTCCACTAACGTGTAATCGTTAACCCTTTTAACTTGCATGCTGAATCTTACCATATTATCTGCCTTGGTGTAATTTATTACCCACTTGCCTAACACTAATGTATTAATTTTGTGCATGCATAGTCTGACCACTGTCAAGGTGTGCTCTCTGCAGAGCGGTTCATAAATTGAAAGTTGGCCTTTTTAAATGTAAAAGTATATCTAAGAGAAGAAGCAATGGATGTGGTGTTGAAAGCGCCTGTAGGCCACCACAGGTTTACTAGGGAAAACAGAAAAGGTTTGCAATGTATTTTTTCCCTGACACGGGTAAAGTTGTATCTCCAAAAGAAAAAGCCTGCAAATAACCAAATTATCCTGTTTAACAGTATGTATTTAAAAAATTGGCATTTAGTCTGCACACATTTGCAAATAAATGTGAATACGTGCGTAAGTTACAGAGTCCCGTCAAGGCACTCCGGTATTTTCTGTAGTCCTAACTGAAAATTTTGAGAGCCTCCCACAGTGGGAGCACATGCATTATAATGAATAGGCAGAGAGCAGGTGAGCCTGGTAGGAGGAGGGGTGGGAACAGTATAGGAGGGGGGCCAGGAGGGAACAGTATAGGAGGGGGGACAAGAGAGCACATCGCAATATGGGGGGGGGGGCAGGACAGAACCGTATAGGAGGGCACAGTATGGGGGGCCAGGAGGGCATTTCATGGGAGGGGGGCAGGAGGGCACAGTATGGGGGGGGCCAGGAGGGCATGGCACAGTATGGGGGGGACAGGAGGGCACAGCATAGTACAGGGGGGCCAGGAGGGGAACAACACAGTACAGGGGGACCAGGAGGAAATGGTATAGGGGGACCAGGAGGAAACTGGTGGGCACAATACTGGCGTATTTAGTAATTTTCCTCATGCAGGATGGCTCTAGAATGCACGATTCCAGGCCGTTTTGCTCTCTCGTCTCTCCTGAGTGATCTCGCACATTCACATGCAGGTACCTGGGATGGAGAGGGGAGTTGGCTGTGATCATCCTGGGCCAGTTATGTCTGTGCTCTGCAGCCTGTCAGCTATGTGGGGATGCTGTCCACTGTTCATCTACTTGTGATGAATGGCAGATTGTGGCGGATCCGCTGGGGACCTCTCAACCCCGGTTGAGAAACGCTGGTCTAATACTATTTTTCAGTACTAGGCTTACAAGATACCATACACTTCCAGATAAACAATCTGATCCAACATCAACTGCCAGTAACCTCTTGATCTTGTGTTTTAAGGAGTTCAGTGATGCCTGAACACTGGCCTTTTTTAAACAATACACATTACGGGTGAGGTTCACTCCACACGAAGAGTGGAAGTATATAAATCGCTGGATACCGAAAAGTTTATACATTGAAATGTTTTCATCTGTGTCTTTGGGTATTTCCAGACTCTGGAGAAGGAGCGAGAAGCTTTGCAGACCTCTATGTCTCTCATTCAGACCCGTCTGTCATCTCTCACACACATATTGACGCTACAAGAAAACGATCTTTGCAAAAAGGCAGTAAGTCATTTTATGATGTGTTAATTTGACAGTATAAACCAGTAAATGGAATAGTCTATCAAGGCTTTTATGTGAGTGTAATAAGTTAATGGAGGCTGCCATTGTAAACAACTTCTTAAAATAACCGCTGTCATGCTGACACTTCTGTGGCTTCAATATTTTACAGTCAGGGATGGGTAAGCCTCAGATTGCTGCATCTAATTCCTTACTGAATACATTGCTTTTTAAAGATATGGGAATGGGAGGGAGTGAGAGCACCCGTCTCTTGGCTCAGCACTGGGGTCGGCAGCCGGCAAGAAGGCTTTATTTATATTGTGTAGTCATGCTTGGACTTCATTTCATTACGATCCATCTCATTACATTTGACCAATGTTGACTATGTCTACTACAAGCATTTGTCCCCCCCCCCCCCTTTTTTTATTTTTTTTTATTTTTTTTCTTTTCCCCCCACTTCCCCCCTTCCCCTCTTTCCCCTTTTCTCTTGGTTGTGTTTTGTTTTGTACACCGGTCCCTGTGTTTTGACCGGTAACTGTTGGTCGCGTTTGTGGCCTGTTATTGTATATGTGTCTTGGAAAATTCAATAAAAATAATTTTACAAAAAAAAGATATGGGAAGCAGCTAGATATGAGGAACACAACCAATGAATTGGTGTTTATGGCGCGTACACACGATCGGAAATTCCGACAAGAAAAGTTTGATGTTAGCTTTCGATCGGAAACTCCGACCGTGTGTCGGCTCTATCGGACTTTTTCTGTCGGAATCTCCGACAGCAAAAATTTTGAGAGCTGGTTCTCAATTTTTTCGACAAGAAAAGTTCTTGTTGGAAATTCTCATCGTCTGTGTGCATATCCGACGTGTGAAAAAATACGCATGCTCGGATTTATTGAACTTAATTTTTCTTGGCTTGTTGTAGTGTTGTACGTCACCGCGTTCTTAACGGACAGAATTTTGCATGACCGTGCGTATGCAACACAATTTGAGCCAACTTTCCATCGGAAAAAAATCCACCGTTTTCTTGTCGGAATTTCCGTTCGTGTGTACGCGGCATTAGCCTCAAGTACACACTGCAAGTTTCCGATAATACAACCTTGGCCAAGAGCAGGTATGCAGATAAGGGCATCCTGAACTTTATACGTATTTATCCTGTTCCATCATTTTGGACTGCTTGTGTGTTATTTGTCAGTCCGGTCAGTTGATTCTGTCATTGTTCCTCTGTTAGGGAAACCATATTGATGGACAGAAGACACAGATGCTGCTGAAGCGATGGCGAGAGAAAGTGTTTAGTTTGATGGTGCAATTAAAATCGGAAGAAATGAACAAGGAGAGCGATGAACAGAAGATGCAGCAGAGGGTAAGTTCCATGTGTAAGGTGTGGTGAGAAAGGAAAGATACATTAAGGTAAAGTTGTGGGCTGTTTAAATATCTTAAACTGTCCAAGGATTGCACACGGTTGCGGCATGGTCCCAATACATGGGTCACGTCGGGCGGGTAGTATTGCCTGACAAATGTGACAGGGGATAGCCTTTGCTGTGAAGGAACACATCACATCACCAGCACCATATGTAATCCACCATACTCTGCCTTTGTAGCGACCAATCGGGGTGCCTCCTATACGTACCTCTATGGGGTACATTTAGGAGATTAAGCCACTGGGGAATTCTGGTCCCCTGAACCGGTAAAGCAGCTACACTATGTGTCAGTACGGGAGATTGCCAGCTTTAGGTACAGCGGGACCTGGTGCAATGTAGAGGAGGAGGTCCAGTGTAAGTTCACCTTATAGATTTTTCTGTAAAGGTGAACTTGCCCTTTAAGGGAAGAGCAGTTGGAGTGCAGTAACCATGCTGACCCAATGGCCAGGATATAGGTAGTCAATGGAGAGTTATGACAATCCCTTATGTTTCAGGAACTTTAATAGTAAAATCTCAGCAGCTGCATTTGAAGCACTGTATACCTGCTGTTGCCATTATGAGAAGACAGGAACAGAGTCGGCACTATGGTAGGCAGATGTTGCATTCAGACCAGCTCACCAGGCTCTTCTTATAACTAAAATATCTCTTTTGGGTAAACTGACCCTTCCAGATTTTTGATCGTGCCACAGATATACTTTAACTTCTTAAGGACCGCCTCCTGCACATATACGTCGGCAGAATGGCACGGCTGGGCACATCCACGTATATTTAAGTCGGTTCCAGTACCCAGCCGTGGGCGATCGGTCCCCGGAGCTGAAGAAGGGGGAGAGCCGTGTGTAAACACGGTTTCCCTGTGCTTCACTGTGGCCGCAGCATCTATCGCGTCATCCCTGTTATAGGGGGACGTGATCGATGACATCACACCTACAGCCACACCCCCCTACAGTTGTAAACACACACAGGGAACACATAACCCCTACAGCGCCCCCTTGTGGTTAACTCCCAAACTGCAACTGTCATTTTCACAGTAAACAATGCAATTTAAATGCATTTTTTGCTGTGAAAATGACAATTGTCCCAAAAATGTGTCAAAATTGTCTGAAGTGTCCACCATAATGTCGCAGTCACGAAAAAAATCGCTGATCGCCACCATTAGTGGTAAAAAAATAGGTAGAAGAATACGTATCGGCCTAAACTGAGGAAAAAAAAAAATTATATATATTTTGGAGGGATATTTATTATAGCAAAAAGTAAAAAATATTGAATTTTTTTTTTTAAATTGTCGCTCTATTTTTGTTTTTAGCGCAAAAAATAAAAACCGCAGAGGTGATCAAATACCACCAAAAGAAAGCTCTATTTTGTGGGGAAAAAAGGACGCCAATTTTGTTTGGGAGCCACGTTGCACGACCGCGCAATTGTCAGTTAAAACGACGCACTGCCGAATCGCAAAAAGGGGCAAGGTCCTTTACCTGCATTTTGGTCTGGGTCTTAAGTGGTTAAGCGCACACAGCCCACCAGGCCCTTGTTTTATACTTCATTTGGGTTTAGCTGTTGTACATCAGGTGACCTCCCTGTTTAAAGTGGCCTTCTTGACCATAACCAGGTTTTGGTAATATTGGATGCTGAGCATATTATTATTATAATTATTATTATTATTATTTTTTTCTTAACTGTTTTTAACTCTGCTCATCATTTTTGGTTCCATACTGTCTTCATGCAAGAGAGATGGTTGCATAGCTTCCAATTACCAGAAGCAGCACACCTCCTATTAACGCTTATGAGAGATTGCTGAACTTCTCACAGCAGTGTATACAGTGTTCCCTGCATGGCATTACATGCTTTACATCATATGTTGCTTCCATATATTATTTAACATTTGGGTTGTAAGAGAAGTAAGAATATTCTCAAAGAGAGAATAACCATAAACTTCAAATAGAATTACATGGGATAGGGTTTTCATTGTATGTTTATCTTTTTCAGCACATAATTTTTATTTATTTATTTTCCCCATATTAGATATATTCTCTTGAAAATTCTTTGCAAGAGAGTAATCGGCAGTTGGTCCTTCATTCACATGCACTGCAAGACCGGACAGCCGAGTTAGAAATGGAGAAGCTTCGCAGTAAGGTGAGGAGGAATTTGAAACACAAGAAATTAACACTGAACTGATAATGTAATTGTAAAATTAAAGTAACGTAACTATTGAGAGATCTGCCATGAGGTGGAGACTGGGATACTGGCATTTATTATATAAAAACTGATATAAGAAAGTATGTTGTCTACACCAACTTAACATATGCAGTGATTTTCACACCTTTGCTAGAAGTATCAATGAAATTTTGGTTGCTATGACAACACCACTTTTCACACATGGCATTCTCACTTATAAAGTGCCTTTTTTTTTTTTAAATGGAGGATGTCATGCAGTGTTCTGTGTCTGTGCATGAATTAAACACAATTCAATTACTTCTGTAGTCTCTGCAGGATGAGCTGTGTGCCACACAAATTACATCTACCCGTCTTACCAGTCGAGCTGAGAAAGCAGAACAGACATCGCTCAAGCTGAAAGAAATGATTGATGGGTATGAATGTTTCTCTGTCCACATTTACATCTGTTGTCATTGTCCAGTGTATTAAAAACAAAATGTAGAGATAAAAGCTGCATTCTAGTATTCACTCTTCTTGCTCTATTTTTTGAACAATTAACAAACTGCATACAAAATATCTCCACCCTTTTACGCGTTTCACCACTTCTGGCTCGTTCACCACAAGGATGGAGGAAATCGGGGAGGAAAATTAATGTAAATATCCACTAATCAAAATAGCCACGGCTCTTGAGCACTTGCCACAGATGCAGCATTAAAGCGGAGGTCCACACTAAAATTCAAATTTATCTTAATATCTTCCCGGTAATCTCCACTTAAGCAATATGTTAAAAAAATGTTTTACATGCCTCGTTGTTACTAGGCAGATTAGCTAATCTGCCTTCTTCCTGAACCGCGGTGTGTTTTCTCCCATACCTAAGCCAAGTGGCCTCCTGGGAAATGAGTATCATCTTCTCCCAGGAGTCTGTGCGCTTAACTCTGCCGAAAAAACGAACAACTTGGATACAACGCCGTTCTACGTCGCATGCGTGAGATCGAGAAGTGCATGCTGGTTACCCAGCATGCACCTCTCCCCCGTAAACAAGGAAGAAATATGAACTGGGCTTCAGATGCCCACACATATAATGGAAACGGCCAGAACATGTCATGCATCAAATAAGGAGAGTGATTACTACGATTTGCAGAACGATTGGGGAGCTATTATGTTTACTGGAATATTTTATGTAAATAATTTTTACTTGCAAATAAAAATATGCCCGGAACCCCGCTTTAACTACCTATTTATAGTGAGGTTCTGGGGTGCCCCTTTCCAGAGACAATCATCTTGCCCTGCTTGGGCAAGGTGACAATGTCTTTTTCAGAAGGAAAAATCAAAACCCATTTCAGATTAATTTTAAAAACAAAACATTGCCCTGCATTTGTTTGTTTTTGTTCTGAGTGTCTCTCTACTTCACAGAAACATGAAACCAGTTTAAAAATGAACTAAAAAAAATAAACTAAAAATTAAACTGCAGGCACATTATATGATTGATTTTTATCTATTTTTAATCATTTTTAAAAGGAATCAGTTTACTATCATGTCTCTATACCCTGTAAACAGTAATTTCAGCAAAAAAAATTCCTTTAGTGACCCTTTAAGGAATGGATACCAAGCGCCCAGAGGCGATTAAGTTTGCATGTGTTGCGCTATATAAGTTTCTCACTCACTTAATCGGCTTCCTTTTAAATTTAGACCCTAGTTTGTGCCTGCTCTTCCATGTTTACAGCCCATTTTAAGCTTCTGGGGTTTATTTTTTTGTAGATGCGGAAGAGAACCCTGGGACGGGCATATGACTGGGCAGAAATATAAAAAAAAATTATATTATGTTATAGCAGTCAAGTTATAAATACGCTCACATATTTAATTTTATTAATTGTGGATGTTGGTAGTTTTGTACAGGTAATGGAATTTCAGGAAAAGACCTTCAGGGGTGCTCTGCAGCGTCTGGCTACCCTGGGCCAGAGGGTCTCTTTTGCTACCAAGAGAGTTGATACTGTACAAGGTAAGAAACACTGCAGTACTGGAAAATAAACATTCAATTTTATTTCTCATTTACATGGTGCCAACATATTTAAACATTTTTTTTTTTTTTTTTTTTACAACACCATTAATCTCTGTCCCAGCAACCAAATATGATTTTAAAGTGTAATGTCTCTAGCTCAGTTACACACAGTAGGTAAGTTTGGGAGGAAGCTAAACCTACCTGGGTAGAAACTAGGGTATTGTGAGACAAGCCATGCAAATTGGGGAAGCACATATGAGATGATACAGTCATGAACAAAAATTTGGCATCCCTGCATTTCTGTCAGATAATGCACCACTTCACCCAGAAAATTGCAATTCCAAATGTTTAGGCATTCTCGTGTTTGTTTTGTTTGTATTGCAATGACACAAAAAAGTGGCGTAACAAAAAGCCAAATCTGCCACATTCCACACAACTCAAAAAATGGATTAGAAAAATGATTGGCACCTTCTCAAAATTGTAAGAAATAATTGCATTCCAAGTTTGCATCCTGTAATTTGTAATTAAAGCCGAGGTCCGTGTGTGTGTTTTTTTTTTTAAGCCAGCTGCTGACTTTTAAAATGAGGACACTTACCTGTCCAGCGCGCTTGTGATGTCTGTACTCGAGGAAAATTTCACTTGGCTCTCGGATGCTGCCGCCGCCATCTTCGATAAGGGAATCGGGAAGTGAAGCATTGCGGCTTCACTTCCTGGTTCGTTACTGCGCATGCGCGAGTCACGCTGCGCGATCTGAATGGTCCCTGCTGTTTTCTGGGACTTGTGTGTCTCCCATAAGACAGTGGGGGGTGCTGGGCGTGGCGTAGATACCCGCAGATATGGCTAGCTATGCCCGGAAGTGAGACGGACCTGATCGGAACCTCCAGTCTGCTCTATGGAGCGGCAGATCTGATCCTGCACATAAAAAACAGACACAGGGTGGTCCTATTTTCTGTTCGTCCAGTGTATCGGAACAGATGGAAATGGACAGGCGGTATGTTTCCATCCAATTTCCCCATAGAGGAGAGCGGGACTGTGTCTGCGTCCATTCTGCACAGCGGCATAGACACAGGCCTGTCATCCGCCTGCTCAGCAGGGATCAGTGGAGCGATCCCCTGCTGAGCAAGCGGAATCTGCTACACAGAGGCGCCCCTGTGAAAGGGGCCAAATGGTGAAAAGTTGACTCAAACTTTCTGTTTTGCGTTTCTCTGTGCCGCAAGGAGCATGGAGAAATGAAAGAGCAGCAAAGAATTGGCTGAGGATTGAAGAACAAAAATTGGGGAAAAGCATGGACAATTTCAAGGTTGCAAGTCCATCTTTAGAGATTTTATTGTTACTATGTCCACAGTGCACAACATTGTTTAGAAGTGTACAGCCCGTGGCACTGTAGCTAATCTCCCTGGACATGGACGAAAGAAAAATTGATCAAAGCATTTGCCAAAACGTACTTTGCTGTGAACAGACTAAACAAAATGTACAGCTTTTTGGTAAAGCCCATCATTCTCAGAAAAGAGAAACAAAAAAAAAACACGTTGGAGGTTCACTGATGTTATGGGGTTACTTTACTGCTTCAGGCACTGGATGTTGTGTGCATGGCATTAGGAAATCTGAAGATTACTAAAGAATTCTCGGGTGCAATGTAGGCCCAGTGTCAGAAAGTTGGGTCTCCGGAGGTCATAGGTCTTGCAGCAGGACAATGACCCAAAACACACATCAATAAGCACCCAGAAATGGTTTAAGACAAAGCGCTGGAGAGTACTGAACTGGCCAGCAATGAGTCCAGATCTAAATCCCTTAGCACACCTGTGGGGAGGCCTCAAAGCCTCAGTTGGGAAAGGGAAACCTTTCCCACCTGAGAGACCTGGAGAAGTTGGCAAAAGAAGAGTGGTCCAAAATTCCAGTAGAGAGGTGTAACATTTGATTTTTACAAGAGATTGATTTCAATTATTTTTTCCAAGGGAAGTGCTACCAAATATAAAATTGAAGGTGCCAGTAATTTTCTCCAGTCCAATTTTGGAGTTTTGCATGGAAGGTGTGAGATTTTTTTTTTTTTTTCCGACTTTCTTGTGTCCATGCTAGGGTTGTCCAGATACAGAGCATTTGCCCAAGTACTTGTACTTGGGAATATGCTTCAACCGATACCTGGGCAGTCAGGGTGATCAGTAGTGTGGTGGGGGAGTTACAAGCACTGATCACCCTGTATAGATGTAAAAGTCTGACAGCCGCTCCTCTATCTCAAACCCTACTATATTATATTTTTTATACTAGTAATGGTGGTGATCTGTGCTTTTTAACGGTTATGCGTCAGACAGATGGGGCGCTTTTGAAACATTTTTTGGACCATTGACATTTATACAGCAATCAGAGCTATAAAAATGCACTGATTACTGTGAAATCTCACTGGCAGGGAAGGAGTTAACACTAGGGGGCAATCAGGGGGGTTAAATGTGTTCCCTAGTTAATGTTTCTAACTGTATAGGGATGTGACTGACTGGGGAGAAGACCTATTGTTGTTCCTACTTACTAGGAACAAACGATATGTCTCCTCTCCCCTGACATAACAGGGATTTGTGTGTTTACACACACAAATACCCGTTCTAGTTCTCGTTCCCACAATCGTGGGTGGCCCGCGGCGATCGTGCCCACTGGCCAGGTGCATAGAGTCCCCTGCTGTGGCACGACGCGCAGCTCTTAAAGGGGAAGATGTACTCGAACGGATTTTAGCAGGAATGTGCCACTTTGCCAACGTATATTGGCGTGAGCCGGTCGGCAAGTGGTTAAAGTGATACTAAAGTATCGTTTGTTATTTTTAAACAAAAAATAAATAAATGTTATACTTGCCTGTTCTGTGCAGTGGTTTTTGCACAGAGCAGCCCAGATCCTTCTCTTCTCAGGTTCCTCTTCGTTGCTCCTGGCCCCTCCCTTCTGTTAAGTGCCCCCACAGCAAGTAGCTTGCTATGGGGGCTTCTGAGCCTAGCCGCTGGTCCATGTGTCTATTCAGACGTTGACCCATGTAACGCCACCCCCCATTGCTCTTCTCATGACTTTGACAGCAGCGGGAACTAGACTTGATGTCTTTATTCAACCTTACTAACTATGTAACTATTACAGGCTCAGTCCACGTCTGTCATTTATTTAGTGCAAGCTTCACCAGCACACTCCTCTTTCAAACAATGATATTTTAGGTCCTTCTGTCCTGGGTAAGAGATGGCGGGAAGAGGTAGTCCTCCCTGTTCTGGCAGCAATAACCACATCCAATGCCAAACTGCGCTTTGTAAACCTACAAAAAAACGACAGCCTTGATTTTACCTGAAGTGGAAGTCCAGTGAAACATTTTTTTTTATTTTTGTTCTCTTTTATGGTTTTAGAGAGGATTTCCTTTCACTTGCTACCCCAGTATTGTGGTCACTGAGATGCAAAGTGAGAGGAAATCACTCCACACAATCCGCTTTAAAGGCACCTTTTTGTCTTTTATTATTTCCCCATTTAGACAATTTTATGCTGATTTCCTGTCCCAGTGACTGGTGAAAGGTACAGGAGTGGGGAGAATCCTCATTGAGAACACAAGAGGAGTAAAAGCCCCACATAGGTTTTAAACCTTCCTCCTTTTCAAATAAAAATCGATGGAATTACACTTTAAAAAAACATTTAACTCTAAAAAGTAAATTGTATCAATGTAATCTAATTCACCTTGTTGTCATTGTTTGGTCTAAGCGTGATTTCATTATACATTGCTTCTGTCAGGTATGGTAGCACAAAGAATGGCCCTTGTAAAATTGGCACAGGAGGAAAGACCTAAAAGTTCAGCCATAGAGGATGACATGTAAGTAAAATGTAACTGTATTGTAACTTTTTATTTTATTTCCTGTATTTCTATAGCACCAGCATTGCACATGTTACAGAATACATTGCAAGTGTTGATATTGGCTCCTTTTACTTGTAGATCTTGCAGTCCAGTGTCAGTCCTACAGATACTTACACACAAGGGGTCCGCTTTATATAATGCGAATAGGGTAGAGAAAATAGGAGCACCTGTAGAAAACGCACAAACTCCTTACAATATACAGTACATATTTATCTTGTATAACCTTGAGAGAAGGACAGTACTCCTCCCTTTCATTGTTTGTGGAGGTTTCTTGCACACATTGGCCTTACATCTCTAGGGAACAACCAATCATTAGGCCCCAGCACTGTCATATGATGGTGGGAATTAAATAATCTCTCCATTAGTGTCTGGCATCAACCAACACTGTGGATTCTAATGCTGGCAGCGACAGAGGATGAAGCAGCAGGGAGCACATGCAAGGTAAGTGTCGGATTAGGAGTTGCAGGATGACCTTTAAACAGAAACTGCCAATTTCCCCTGAATTAAAGCCGCTATCAGGGGGGACAGCCTGTTTACTTGTAGTGGACCCAGCCGCCTGGCAGGGCTGGGAGAATGCATGGGTGGGTGCACGGGTGCTTTGTGGCTGCGCTGGCTTTCTGTATGCGTGCAAGTCAGCAGCTGCTGCTGTGTCATTAAAGCAAAGCTCCACTTGTTTGCTTCCCCCTCCGGTGCCAATTTTGGCCTGACACCTGGCCAGTTAGCGCAGCGCGCTTTGCACATACGCAGTAGTCAACAGCTATAATTTCAAAAGGCTGCTGGTTTCAGCACCCACAGTATTTGTAGCTTGGGGGGGGGGGGTAGACCTCCTCTGTAAGCTCACATCAGGCTCTTTGCTGCCACCTCTGGGCTACTTTCTACATGTGCACTCCTCGTGTGTGCTGCCTTTACTGTATTGTTGACTGTACTCGGCTCTGTGTCTGTGACGAGCTGACACTAGGCAGACCACCCTACAAGTGAAATGTGTGTGTGTGTGTGTGTGTGAGAGAGAGGAGGGGGCGGAGTGAATACAGATGCTGGATTGGTCCATCTCTGTGCTGGATTGGGATGTCTCTTTGCTGAATATATTTAGTTTTTTGTCTTAGGTGTGCTAGGGGAGCAAACATTTTGGGGGCGGGTTACTGAAAAGGTAAGGGTGTCGGTGTAGGGTCCTGCTCAAAAAAGTTCATCTTGTCGTGGTGGCAATCCTTCATATTTTTGGTCCAAAATAGAATTCCTTACTCTTAAATCCTGAAAGATGACGTGGGATGCACTTTTCTTTTTCATATATTACGTTGTAAGAGTGTTAAAATAAAAGTGGGTGCACTGAAGGACTTGGTGGCATGGCCAGTGGGCAGGCCCTGGGGAATGTTGGTGGTCAGGACTTGGGGGCCCATGCCCAAAGCTGTGTAAGGGTCATAATTGGGTTGCACAAAAACATGAGTCCACTTGCAGATCTACCTCTCTTCTTAAATGGGCAAGTTGTTTCCCAAGGTAAACCAGAGTCTTCTGTTGCATATATAGGAGAATATTTCGGCTAATTTAGTTTTTGCTGTAGTCCACTCCAAACGGACCATCTCCTATATTTTACTAATAAAAATCTAGTGCTGTCTCTTTGTCATATGGTTTATATTAGACAGTTTCTTGTAGATTTCCATCTTATGAGGACTTGAAGAATGAGATACAGCTCCTAAATGAAGAGAGAGACCATCTGAGCACCGAACTGAAGCGCAGTGCTCTCATCCTGGAGGAAAAAGTGATGGAAGCCAGAGAAAAATGTAAGACACTGATTATCTGATTCCTAGGGTGTGCAATTCGAAATTGTGTGTGTGTGTGTGTGTGTGTGTGTGTGTGTGTGTGTGTGTGTGTGTGTGTGTGTGTGTGTGTGTTCCTTATACTAATATTGAATCCCCGTGGTTTTTTTTCGCAGTGGAGGCAGAGATGGCAGAGTATCGTGACACTATCTCGCTTCTCCGCCAATCTATCCTTGAGACAGAAGGGAGAGAGAAAGTCCTGACAATGCAAGTGATGGAGCTAGAAGGGAAACTACATGAAGCTTGTGAAACTGCTGAACAGCTGAAAGAACAACTGCAGGATCAGAAGGGGGAATATGAGAAAGGTACAGAGGCATTTTCAGCATGCTGCCTGGCAAGAGAAGAATGTCCCATTCATATAAAATTTAGTACTTAAGAGACAGTTTTAGGCTTCTTGCTAAGATGTTAGAAGTAGCTTTTAGGTGCAGATGGACCTTTTTCAAAGGTTCCCTCCTTGTTCGGTGCTTGTCATGTGTGTACTAAGGCTGATGTCACACAGGCAGGTCTCTACTCATAAAGTATAGGCAGAAATATGTTGACTTAAAGGCTAAGTTGACCTTTGATAACTGATTACATGTTACATTTGTATCCAGGGTGCAACATGGAACATGATGCTAAACGAGTAGCCCCCGTTGTGACATCGGGCTGGGGATCTTCTCCCCCTATCCGCTGTCACAAAAAAAACCACGTGGCTGCACCCCACCCGACCTCGTCATTCATTCAGAGTTCTGTGAATGGAAGAACTATAACTGATGGCTTGTAGTTGTCCATGAACTACCAGGGTGCTGGTGAGCACTCTAGGTAGTTCATTGATTCTTTGTGTCATTCAGTAACTCCCTGCCTGTACGAGGTATGGGCAGGCAGCTACTCTGATAGTCTGAAGGAGCCATGCTTTGCTGATCCGGGATGCAATGCTCTACAGGCTCCTAATGAAAATTAAATAAAAAATAAAAGGACTTTTTTTAACTGCAAAAAAAAAAAAGCCTAAAAGGCAAGTTCACTTTTTTTTAATTTTATTTTTTTAGTTCTCCTTTTAAATTGTGCCCCTCTGAAGCCCATGTAGCTAAATACTTGCTTACTTCCCCATTCTTAAAGCGGAGTTCCACCAATATAAAAGTCAGCAGTCCCCCCCCCCCCCCCCCCCCCCCCCCCCTCCTCCTCTCTGCGATGCCGGCATCCTGACTGTGTTCCAGCTCCCACTTCCTCCCAGGGACCATGTCGCCGGAAGGAAGTTCACCTCTCCCTCCTCCCTCTCTGCAATCACCTAGGACACGTCACAGGTCCCAGATGATTGTCCGGCTACAACCAGGCACGCACTGCCCATGCTCGAGCCGCGCTGCGAGCCGTGATTGGCTGAGCAATCATCTGGGACCTGTGACGTGTCCTAGATGATTGCAGAGAGGGAGGAGGGAGAGGTGAAATTCCTTCCGGCGACACGGTCCCTGGGAGGAAGTGGGAGCTGGAACCCGCTCCTGAGCAAACCAACCCCCCCCCCCCCACAAAAAATACATGCCAAAAGTGGCATGTCAAGTGGTCACCTTCCCTTAAAGCGGAATTTCCATTTTTGGGTGGAACTCTGCTTTAAGATCTTCATTTGTGTGAATTGCTCGGCACCAAACAACCTTTGCAGCAAAAGCTCACAGCCATGCCCAGTCCTACCATGCATATGTGTGGCTTGCCTGATAACTTTATATGGCTTGACCAGTAATTCTCTGGATGGCTGGGGATACCCATGAGTATGGACCACACAGAAATAAGCAAAGCTGCACACATGTGCAGTACGATCTGTATTCAGTCAGGTGTTTTTAAAGCAAAGGCTGCGCTCTACAGTACAGGATCACACGGCAAAGATCTCAGGAGCAGGAACAAAAGGAAACGTTTTACTACTTGGGCTTCACTGAGAGGGTATGGTAACATAAAAGTAGTCAACTGTATTAAAATGACCCACAAGTTATATATTATATTATTATTTATTTGTGTTGGCTTTGTTATTTTGTGGCTCTGAACCACAGTCTAGTCTTTGTTTTTACCTTCAGTGCATCTCGCTGATCCTCATTGTTTGCTAATAAAGGCTTAATTTCCCTAATTTGGGGATTAAGGCCCACCCCTGTACTTTAAACTTTACCCAGCATCCCCTTCTCTGAGAGTGTAATTATTGGTCACCGTTTTATCATAAGGGAATGGTGTATGTCTGTATGGATTTCAGGGAGTGGGGCTTAATGCTGCATTGATTGTGAGTCCTTAGTACAGTATCAAAACAATAAGATCATAGGGGTGCACAGAAGAGGTTTTCCAGGCGATTAAATGTCTTGTGGAGACTGCTGTTAGCCAGGACTTTACTTTTAAAAATGTAAAATGGCTGACAAGTTTGCTTAAAGGAACCAGGAGGGCACAGTGTAGCACCTATATAAATGATTTTATACACTAAACACATTATTATGTATAAATAACTAATACTGTTGCGACACAAGCTATTTTGCTATTACTTTTAATTTAATCTACAACCAGTATTCATTTAAAATGCCATGGCTGACAGCGGGGGCTCTCTCGGCACCATGGTAGAATTGTCCCAGCTGTTGGTTACGCACTCTACATGTTCATCAAATTAATTTGCAACGTCCCAGCTGTCACAGCTGTAATGTAGGGCGAGACAATGCAGAGAGTATAAGAGGGTTCCGCTGACAGCTGTGATGGTCTATTAGGAAAAATTGGGAGAGATGTTGGAGCACAGGCTCTGTATATGAACAGCAGAGAGAACTTTCATATATTCTGTGCTCAGTCTCCACTCTGTGTATTGCTTGTATAGGAAAAGAGAGGTCTCCACTACATTCTCTGCTTTTTGTATACAGCTGTGTGTATGGCCTGCAAAGGGACAGCAAAGAAAACTCATACATTTTCTGCTTAAGCCCCTTGCACACAATCAGAAAATCGTACGCCGCATTCAAATCGACCGTACGATAATTGGTACAGAGCTTTCGAGAGTCGTTCGGGACAGTTCATCCGATATTATTCTATCGGACATGAACAGAATTTTTATTTATTTTTTCGTATTCTGTCGTACGAGGATTTTCGTGACTTTAGTAAACTCATCAGATTCGACTTAAGATTAGAATGCAAAAAAAAAATGGATGATCATTCGTCTGATCATCGGATCGTGTGTACCGAGCATTAGTGTCAGCTCTGTGTATGGCTTGTATGGGAACAGCAGAAAGGCCTCCATTACATTATCGTGCACACTGTCTGCTCTTTGTAGGTCCTGTACAGGAAAAAAAAGACCTTCAGTACATTGTATGAGAGCAACGGTAGCTTTATTTTATAGCAATGAACTCGATTTTTATTTTTTTATCTAGAGCTGCAACATAAGGTGAGGGAAGTGGAGGAGAAAACAACTCGGCAACTGGCCGAGATGGAGAAACATCTGCATGAGACAAGGAGAGAGCACACCAAAGCAGGTACCTTACTGTGTTACAGACACACACACACACACACACACTCTATATAATCGAGTATAAGCCAACCTTTTCAGCAAAAAAAAAAAAAAAATCCCCCTTGGCTTATAATCAAGTCTCACAATGTGTCATGCTGTCTTGCTGACAAGTTGGAAGTTTTGACAGGGCACTGATGAGACAGGTGGGCACTGTAAGGCTGCAGATAGGTATTGTTGACCCTCTTTTCCACTTACAGTAGCTGCTGCATTTCCCACGCTAGGCTTATACTCGAGTCAATACGTTTTCCCAGTTTTTTGTGGTAAAATTGGGTGCTTGGGCTTATATTTGGGTCGGCTTATACTCGAGTATATACTGTGTGTGTGTGTGTGTGTGTGTGTGTGTGTGTGTGTGTATATATAATATATAATATATATATATATATATATATATATATATATATATATATATATATATCGCACACAACCGCAAGAAGTATTTTGATTACCAGCTACACATCCTCACCCTCCATTTGGACACCAGAAATATGGAAAAATAATTGGCACTTCTGTAAATTGAAAAGCATAACTCCTCTTCACCTGTGACAATTCCAGGCACTCCATGCCGTCACATACTGGTGGATGGAAAGTACTTTAACTATCATCGTACATGGAAGGTTTATTTTCCTCGGTATAAAGCTTTGAGGGCTTCCCTATGTCTTTTTTTTTTTTTTTGGGGGGGGGGGGGGGGGTCATATTTTTCCTTTCCTTTTTAATTGGGAGTGGATAAGCATTTAACCCTTAGCAATAACAAGGATCAGGTATATGCCTACCTAATCTTTTTTAACATCCTTGGGCTACTTATTCTTTGTTTTGTACTTTCATTCAAAGGGTTGCTCATGTGGTTCCCCTGTTGAGCCCCCAATCCAACCCAATACAAAAACCTACATTTGAGCTTATTCAGGACATTCCTTTAACATTATCCTGTAAGGTACTGATTTTTGTGGCTGTCACTTCTACTAGAAACATCTCAGAGTTATTTGCTTTTGCTTGTATGGAGTCCTATTGGATCTTTTAAAACCAAGGACTACCTTTTTTATTTTTTTAACTAAGGCAGTCTCTGCTTAAATGTGGGCGTGCTAATGTGATTAAAATACGTGTCTTCCAATATAGAGATCTCTTTGTTAATTGCTCTGCCAGTTGGTGCCTGTGTCAGATTTAATTACTATTAGCTCTCACCAGCATTAGACTGAGACACCCAGGGATTGTGGGATATATAGTTTAAAGCGGTTGTAAACCGCATATACATTTTTTTTTTTTGTAAACCTGCAAGGCAAAAGGCATAATCAGCTAGTATGCACAGCATACTAGCTGATTATGAAATACTTACCTCGGAACGAGGTGAAGAACACTTACCTGGTCCATGCCGAGCGAGATGTCCTCTTGCTCCGGCGTGTCTTCCGGGTATTGCCGCTCCAGCGCTGTGATTGGCTGGAGCGGCGATGACGTTACTCCCGCGCGCGGGAGATTTCAAATCGGCTGTGGGTCGGCGGCTGCCGGTCCTTTCGCCGCGGATATACCCTGCGCATGCGCCGCTGCAATCAGCGGCGCATTGCGAGGGGAATATCTTCTAAACCGTACAGGTTTAGGAGATATTCTTTATACCTACAGGTAAGCCTTATGATGGGCTTACCTGTAGGTAAAAGTAAAAAAAGTGGGTTTACAGCCACTTTAATTATCTTCATCATCATTTTAAAATAGAAACGCAAGATAAAGTGTGTGTGTGTGTGTGTGTGTGTGTGTGTGTACCCTTTTTCCTTTTCATTTTTTATTATTACATAACCTCTATTCTCAACTGCCTAAGAGGCTTGGAGAGGTGGAGGTGGGGGGTCATCAGGAGGCAAAGACAGCAATACCTTCCAAGTGAAGAGCTGTGGAGTGTGTCAACATAAGTTTTGGCCATTGGAGGACAGGCAGACTGTGCTCCCAGCACAGCCAGAAAACTGACAATGCTGGGAAGGATGTACTTCAATGCCTAGCGTTATCAGTTTGCAATAGGTAAGCAGGGGACAGGCAGGATCTCCAGGTATTTCATACAAAGAGAACAGGGTACTTTTTAACAAAAGTACAAGGTACAACAGACACATGTTATATATGGTATAACATATACTTTAAAAGCTCTTGACCAGTCAGCTAGGGTTTGGCAATGCAAGATCACAGATGGGGTGGAAAGCAGAGCCCACCAAGAAGAATAGAGATCTACAGAGGGCTTCCAACTGTTTAGCAGCTGCGTCTTTTAAAGAAGTGCATTCTCAACCCATATGGTAGTTGCTTTTGGGACACTGCTGGATCTACAGTGGGGTAAGAGCACTTTATTACAGAGTTCTCTTTAAATGGGTACAAGACTAACATGCATGTGTTTACAGTCTCCATGAAGAAAGTGGGTGTGCTGAGAAAGTCTAAAGCAGTAATTCTCAACCCTGTCTTTGTTTACCCCCCAACAGGCCATGTTTGCAGGTTTTCCTTTATTTTGGACGGGTGCTTTCAATTTTGAGAATGGCTTGGTATTTTGGACAGTTATGACTGTTGGGGGTACTTGAGGCCAGGGTATAGAACCACTGCTCTAAAGGACCCAACGCCAGGAATAGCACTGATGAAGCAACAGGCTGATCCTCTACTCTTAGGTGCATGCCACATCAGTCAGAGCCAAAAGTCATAATTTGGGAGTAATTGTAGATGCCTGTGATTCCTTGAAGGCTCATCGGGAAACTGAAAAAACTCAGAATCCGACAATCTCGGCCACCAATGTCACACGGGTCATATACAGAATAGTGACACTATGCTGCTGTAGAGGGTAGACAGGGATCATGGCAAATGAGGAAAATGATGGTAGAGAAAATTTGATTCTGTTTTTTGTTTCAAAAGACATTCAGCCTCCTAGAAAACCGGCAACAATGTGAGACATGCTGGTAATAGGAGGGGTTATCCTGGGCTGGCCTACATTTTTTCGTTTGCAGTGTCCAATCCTCCTGTAGGTGGCAGTATAGCCTGTTCCCTTAATGGATGAGAAAGAAGTTTAGTTTCTTTAAAATGCCAATCTGGTTATTATTATGTGGTCATCTTGCATATGAATAGTTCTCATGTACAGGGCATAATCTACCTCCTCTCCAGGCTAATTATGCTTTTTTCCCAAATACTTCTATAGTATTTATAGTAATACTTCGATATATTTTGTATAGTAATTCTCATATTGCATTCTCCTAGTTGTGGCACTTCGACAAACAGAGCGCCAGATGCAGCGGGAGAGGGATCGGAGTCGGGAAACGATGCGCACGCTAGAAGATGCCACACGAGTGCGCGAGGAGCAGCTGACCCGGCAGTTACGGGATGCTGAAAGGGACAAAAACCTCATGATTGTAAGTTTGCTAGTTCTGGAAAAATCATTTTATTTTTATCTCGTGCCTGTAAAACCTAATTTCATTCTTCAGGCTTGATACTTACTAGCAATCTTGTCCTTGCCCACTTTTTTTATTTTGACTTGTTGTGCGGCTTTTCTTCCAGGCCACACTTCGGCAGGAGGGATTATTTGCCACGTACCAGAAAAACCGGACAGCTGCAATCCAGTCTCTAGATACCCACACTGAGAAGGGACAGGGGCCAGCATGTGCTTCAGGGACTATCGGAGCAACAGGAACTAAAGGTGAATTCTCCATGCTTTCATACCCTACTGGGCACATGGGATGGACTTTCTAATGAAGGCTTCCTACAACTCTAGGCCTAAAGGCTAGTTCACACCAGGTGCAGTTCAGTTTTTTTTTTGCACTGGAAACTGACTGCATTGTGAACTAGAGCCATTGGAATACATGGAAAACACTGTGCATGCATTTTTAGTGCAGAAAAAATGTGGATGGAACTGCGTCTGCTGTGAACTGGCCCTTAAGGTTTAACCAGAGAATGTTATTGCCTAGAATAGCCAGCACTCTCAATGATGAGCATAATGAAACGTGCACACCCTAATCGCCCTGTGTTTCCCCTTTCTTTCCTGACATCTTCTGTCTCTCCCCTGCTGTGCTGCCAGCTTTCCTCCTCTCCTTCTGGCTGCTGCAGGGGATGTTTCAGGATGATGAATGAGCACAGTGATCTGTAGCTGTAGCATGTTTGTTCTTAACTGAATGTACATGAACAGGAAGCCACTCGGCAAAGAGCACTTCCCATTCTGTCACAGTCCAGTGCAGCTGAGGCTGCAGAAAAAGTGACCGGGTAGGCTCTGTCCTAGGTTCCCTTCTCTGTTTAGACCCTTGACTAAAGCCCCCCCCCCCCCCCCCCAGTGGTGCTCCTAAAAGATTGTAAAGATAAAAAAAATCATATTGCAAAAATAAATAAGTAAATAAAAAATGCAGAGGCCAGTCTCTGCTCTGCCGAGGCCGGTCTCTGCTCTGCCGAGGCCGGTCTCTGCTCTGCCGAGGCCGGTCTCTGCTCTGCCGAGGCCGGTCTCTGCTCTGCCGAGGCCGGTCTCTGCTCTGCCGAGGCCGGTCTCTGCTCTGCCGAGGCCGGTCTCTGCTCTGCCGAGGCCGGTCTCTGCTCTGCCGAGGCCGGTCTCTGCTCTGCCGAGGCCGGCCTCTGCTCTGCCGAGGCCGGCCTCTGCTCTGCCGAGGCCGGCCTCTGCTCTGCCGAGGCCGGCCTCTGCTCTGCCGAGGCCGGCCTCTGCTCTGCCGAGGCCGGCCTCTGCTCTGCCGAGGCCGGCCTCTGCTCTGCCGAGGCCGGCCTCTGCTCTGCCGAGGCCGGCCTCTGCTCTGCCGAGGCCGGCCTCTGCTCTGCCGAGGCCGGCCTCTGCTCTGCCGTGGCCGGCCTCTGCTCTGCCGTGGCCGGCCTCTGCTCTGCTCTGCCGTGGCCGGCCTCTGCTCTGCTCTGCCGTGGCCGGCCTCTGCTCTGCTCTGCCGTGGCCGGCCTCTGCTCTGCCGTGGCCGGCCTCTGCTCTGCCGTGGCCGGCCTCTGCTCTGCCGTGGCCGGCCTCTGCTCTGCCGTGGCCGGCCTCTGCTCTGCCGTGGCCGGCCTCTGCTCTGCCGTGGCCGGCCTCTGCTCTGCCGTGGCCGGCCTCTGCTCTGCCGTGGCCGGCCTCTGCTCTGCCGTGGCCGGCCTCTGCTCTGCTCTGCCGTGGCCGGCCTCTGCTCTGCTCTGCCGTGGCCGGCCTCTGCTCTGCGCTGCCGTGGCCGGCCTCTGCTCTGCGCTGCCGTGGCCGGCCTCTGCTCTGCGCTGCCGTGGCCGGCCTCTGCTCTGCGCTGCCGTGGCCGGCCTCTGCTCTGCGCTGCCGTGGCCGGCCTCTGCTCTGCGCTGCCGTGGCCGGCCTCTGCTCTGCGCTGCCGTGGCCGGCCTCTGCTCTGCGCTGCCGTGGCCGGCCTCTGCTCTGCGCTGCCGTGGCCGGCCTCTGCTCTGCGCTGCCGTGGCCGGCCTCTGCTCTGCGCTGCCGTGGCCGGCCTCTGCTCTGCGCTGCCGTGGCCGGCCTCTGCTCTGCGCTGCCGTGGCCGGCCTCTGCTCTGCGCTGCCGTGGCCGGCCTCTGCTCTGCGCTGCCGTGGCCGGCCTCTGCTCTGCGCTGCCGTGGCCGGCCTCTGCTCTGCGCTGCCGTGGCCGGCCTCTGCTCTGCGCTGCCGTGGCCGGCCTCTGCTCTGCTCTGCCGTGGCCGGCCTCTGCTCTGCTCTGCCGTGGCCGGCCTCTGCTCTGCTCTGCCGTGGCCGGCCTCTGCTCTGCTCTGCCGTGGCCGGCCTCTGCTCTGCTCTGCCGTGGCCGGCCTCTGCTCTGCTCTGCCGTGGCCGGCCTCTGCTCTGCTCTGCCGTGGCCGGCCTCTGCTCTGCTCTGCCGTGGCCGGCCTCTGCTCTGCTCTGCCGTGGCCGGCCTCTGCTCTGCTCTGCCGTGGCCGGCCTCTGCTCTGCTCTGCCGTGGCCGGCCTCTGCTCTGCTCTGCCGTGGCCGGCCTCTGCTCTGCTCTGCCGTGGCCGGCCTCTGCTCTGCTCTGCCGTGGCCGGCCTCTGCTCTGCTCTGCCGTGGCCGGCCTCTGCTCTGCTCTGCCGTGGCCGGCCTCTGCTCTGCTCTGCCGTGGCCGGCCTCTGCTCTGCTCTGCCGTGGCCGGCCTCTGCTCTGCTCTGCCGTGGCCGGCCTCTGCTCTGCTCTGCCGTGGCCGGCCTCTGCTCTGCTCTGCCGTGGCCGGCCTCTGCTCTGCTCTGCCGTGGCCGGCCTCTGCTCTGCTCTGCCGTGGCCGGCCTCTGCTCTGCTCTGCCGTGGCCGGCCTCTGCTCTGCTCTGCCGTGGCCGGCCTCTGCTCTGCTCTGCCGTGGCCGGCCTCTGCTCTGCTCTGCCGTGGCCGGCCTCTGCTCTGCTCTGCCGTGGCCGGCCTCTGCTCTGCTCTGCCGTGGCCGGCCTCTGCTCTGCTCTGCCGTGGCCGGCCTCTGCTCTGCTCTGCCGTGGCCGGCCTCTGCTCTGCTCTGCCGTGGCCGGCCTCTGCTCTGCTCTGCCGTGGCCGGCCTCTGCTCTGCTCTGCCGTGGCCGGCCTCTGCTCTTCTAATATACACGTGTGTGTTTGTGCTCTGGGGCGCACACTTTAATGCAATAGGCTGCACACACCTATGAAACTTTAGCATAATGATCACTAAAAAGGCACAACATACCCAGGGAAAGTTATTGCATTTCTGTGCTGTACTTTAATAAATGGCTCCTGTAAAATGATGGTGGTGTAATGATACAAACTCATCTACTTTGCCTTCCCTAAAACTACCTACATAAAGACACTTCAATCCAAGCATGTGCTTACAAAATCATATTGCATATGCCTTATGGTTTTTTTTTTTCTCATTTATCAGAATCTCTTTCCAATATGTTGGCAAACCTGCAGAGCCTCGGAGCTGCTCTGCTTAAAGAGGATGTTGATAATGAAGATGAGGAAGAACAACTGATGTAGCCACCAGGGGGCAGCATATGTAATGTTATAAGAGTGTCATTTATGCACAAGATGGTTGATTCAGAAAGAAGCTTTACTACCTCAGGGATATTGGGATTATTGAAAAATAGACCTATGCTGGGAGTAATATGTAAGCTAGCATTGCTGACCTTCCTGAAAAAGCTAGTTGCCTGGCTGTTGCACAGATCCAGTAGCTAAAATATTTGTAGTCCTGACACAGAACAGTTCTATCTTTGCATACAACAAGCTTGTTTCAGGTCAGTGACAAGTACTGAAGCTAGACGGGGCCAGGCAGTAGATATTGGTCTCGGGACATTTATTTTAAGTGCAAAATTTGTAGATTTGTCTGCAATGTCTCATTAAAGCGGATGTCCGCTGGGAAAAAAATAAAATAAAAGCCAGCAGCTGCAAATACTGCAGCTGCTGACTTTTAATATTAGGACACTTACCTGTCCTGGAGTCCAGCGCTCGTCTGCCCCCCTGCCATCCTCGGTGAGGGAACCAGGAAGTGAAGTGCTCCGGCTTCACTGCCCGGTTCCCTACGGCACATGCGCGAGTTGCACTACGCCTGTCAATTGGCTCCCGCTGTGCTTGGGGGGGGAGGGGGGAGGTGATGTCATGCCCGCAGTTTACCCAAGACTGTGTGGCCGGAAGTGGGTACAAATACCTGTCTTTAGACAGGTATCTGCACCCCCCTCCCCCCCTTAAAGGTGTCAAATGTGACACTGGAGAGGGGGAGGGTTCCGATCAGCGGGAGTTCCACTTTAGGGTGGAGCTCCGCTTTAAAGCAAGGATGAATGTGCATTATACAGCAACCAAACTCAACTAATCAGAATAAATATATCAATTGGAAAGCTCTGAGCTACAAATCCAGCCATTTCACCAGTGTGTTGCACTATTGCGTTTTTATGGTCAAAATCATAGCTTAATTTGCACATTGTATTTCAATTATTTATTGCCTAATAATCTGATCTGAAAATCTTTTAACTTTGTGAAGATCCCCACAGTTTACTTCCTTGAATTCTGTGACACATAATAGCTATGCCCTGTGGGTAGGTACTGCTGTGTCACAGATTTCATAGAGCCTGCCTTCTATACTACAGAGGTGTTGAGAGGAGGAATTTAAGGAGGCGGAGTCAGTCCAGGAAGCACTGCTTGCAGACAGCAAGGTATCATGAGATATGAAATTTAAAGTAAACAGAAGAGGAGAAGCTGTAAAGCATGGAGGGAACCCAAGAAGTTGTGGGAAGAGAAGGTCAGCAGGCATCATTCACAACATGCAAGGAGATGTGGGATGGTCAAAAATCACTTTGGTTGTTGCGTTCTACAATGCTGATATTATGAAATGAAAGTGTATGTTGTGAGCATAGAACTTCAAAGTCAATTAAGCGGAATGCTTGCTAGAAGTAGAAATTTACATAACTGAGCCAACCAGACCCATTTACCAGGTATAAGGCCAGCAAACGTTTACATTAAATAATGCAGAACGCCAACATCTGATTATCATTCTCTTGTGCCTACAGTAAGTACCATGTATGTTTTAGGACCAACCAACCAAAGGTGGAAGTAGAGTATTTCACTGACAAAGAAATTGCCAGCTTAGAGTATAATGAAAGCTTTTTTTTTTTTTTTTTGGGCAGAGTGGAGATCTTTCTGTGTCCCCGTTGGGGAGATTTACCCCTCCCTTTTTATTTTTTTTGGCCTGTTTACTTTGATAGCTAAAAGGTGGGAGTGAAATAAAATCCCACATTTAGTCCTGTCCCTAGAACAGGGAGGCCTGTTTCACACGGGATCCAGCTTGTGTAAGAGCAGTGTAAACAGAAAGCTTTTATGGAGCTTTCAGCAAGCTTTGAAGATTTTTTAAACCCCCTCTAAACTCCAGTTTGACACTGTGCCCAATGGAAGTGCTGATTGTCATTTTAAACAAGCTGCTAGCAGGCTTCAGCACTACCTGAAACTTGTTAAAAGTGTCAATCTTCACTGCTGTTAAGATCTGCATATAACCCTGCAACAGGGTAATCTTCCAATGGGGACACTGATTTTACTGACAACCACAGATTCTCTCCCTTTGGAGGTGTTTATTTTCCCTTCACTGTCCCGTAGCCAAACCAGGAAGAGAAAGTGTTGTAATGGGACATAGGCGGCGTGGCCCAACAATCGAGTGGTGGAGTACTGGACATACAGTATAACATTTAGCTATACTCCCTAGATGTGTCTAGGAGGTGTCACACACCTCTTTGGACTAAACCCTTATAAGCCAACACATTTTTAAAATGCATACATTCCTGTTCATTTAGGATTTAACATTGTTTGCAGCATTAGAATAAAGGGTTAATTGCTTGTAAATAAGGTGTATGTAAATACTTAATTTGTTTTTTCCAAGATTTGTAACCGACAAAACTTTTTATAGAGATTTAAGTCACAAATAAAGACCATGGTATCTTTTTTCCTAAAATATGCTATTTTTATTTCTATATTCAGGAACCTGAGGGCTTATGTGCATGGGCCGGTTGAGCCCATTCAATGTGTAACTTCCAGTGTATTGTTCACCCTCCTACCCACCCATTCCCAGAGGTTGTAAAGATTTTTTTTATTTTATTATTATTCTAAATAGGTTCCTTTTTAAGCTAGTGTAATGTTTGGCTGGGGGTTAGTCACCCAGAACAGCTTACTGAGGAGGAACAGGAAGTGAGAAATTCAGACAAAGAAAAAGAAAAACAAATTTAGAAGGGAAATGGAAGGAAATGGTAAGTGAACCAACAATGCACTAGCTTAACCACCTCAGACCTGCGCTATTGACATTATACATCAACAGCGCGGACCTGAGGCGCCAACTAGACGTCTTTGGATGTGATTTTTGTGCATTACCCGCGCGCCACTGGGTGGCGCGCAGCGGGTAAACACTGTCCCGTCGCATCGCTGGGGATCCGATGCATGTACCTGGCGGCCACGATGTCCGTCGGGTACATGCGATCGGCGGGGAAACGAGCAGATGACAGCAGGGACGTGGAGCTCTGTGTGTAAACACAGAGCTCCACGTGCTGTCAGCGGAGAGGAGACGGATCTGTGTCCCTTGTACATAGGGACACAGCATTGGTCACCCCCCCTCCCCCTACACAGTTAGAATACACATTTAACCCCTTCCTCACCCCCTAGTGTTAACCCCTTCCCTGCCAGTCACATTTATACAGTAATTAGTGCATTTTTATACCGCTGATCGCTGTATAAAATGTGAATGGTCCCAAAATTGTGTCAAAAGTGTCCGATATGTCCGCCGCAATATCGCAGTCGCAATAAAAATTGCAGATCGCCGCCATTACTAGTAAAAAAAATAATAATAAAGAAAATCATTCTGTTCCCCATTTTGTAGGCGCAAACCAGTCGCTTATTGCGTATCGGCCTTAATTGTGATTTTTTTATTTTTTTTAAATTGGGATATTTATTATAAAAACAATTAAAAAATATATATATATTTTTTTTTAAATTGTCGCTCTGTTTTTGTTTATAGCGCAAAAAATAAAAACCGCAGAGGTGATCAAATACCACCAAAATAAAGCTCTATTTGTGGGGAAAAAAGGACGTCAATTTTGTTTGGGAGCCACATCACACGACCGCGCAAATGTCAGTTAAAGCGACGCAGTGCCAGAAGCAGAAAATTCGCCTGGGAACGAAGGAGGTTTATGTGCCCAGTAAGCAAGTGGTTAAAGGAACCTATTTAGAAAATAAAAAACAAACCTTTACAACCCCTTTAAATGAAATGCAATCAATCACCCTTCTCCCTAAATACACAGATTGCAAAGTGTATGACCATCTTTGTACATAGGGGAGAGTGGGCAGAAAAAAAAAAAAAAAACATGCAACCCACAAAACTCCAAAATGTCCTATGAGCCACATAGTGCAACCCATTGAAATCATCAGGCTGCCCTATGCATGTCACAGGAATAATGAGCCACAAAACGCACGCTCCCCTATGCTAGATGTAAATGGGGCCTGAAAGTGAAATTGGTGCGTTTACACAAGAGCAATTAGGCTCCGTTCACATCTGTGCATTTCCTTGCACTGCACCAAAAATCACAGTAAAAAAAAAACTCTCAAGCCTCTTTGGGGCGATTGCTGCATGTAGGGCAGCCCATGTGGATGTGGGATTGCGAGTTCCCGCTAGGTAGAGATGCGAACGGGGCTTGACAGCCGAGTGTTTCTGTCCACTCCCTCCTATGTACTCGCATAAAGATGGCCATACACTATGCAATCTGATTGTGTATTTAGGGAGATGGGGTGGTCCCTGGTTGCATTTCAATGACAATTAGTAACACTGTACCCATATAAAAAAAAGTTTTTTTCCCCTTTCCTTTAGAGCTTTCTCTTAGTGCTAATCGGCACTGTTTTTTTGTTAGTGTTTTGCCATATAAAATGAAAAAATACTAAAAATTTGATTTAAAAAACAAAACACAAAAACAAAAGTAATTGAGTCTACAAACTATGGCACACACACACACACACACACACATTTTTTTCTATATATATATATATATATATATATATATATATATATATATATCAAAAATTGATCGAGCCTGATGTACTGAATGCCTATTTAATTTTTTGAGACACTAAAATGCCAAGACAGTACAAGTACTGCTTCTTTTTTTGGAAATAAGGCAGTCCAAGCTTTTTTTTTTTTTACTAAATGCGCAATGGTACGTTTTTTTTTAAATGTTGTTTTTGTCACACATTTGGAAATTAAGAAATTCTTTTTCTACAAAGTTGCAATTTTTTTTTTCTCACACACAGAATAGACATTTTTACAATTAGACCCCAAAACACATTCTGCTATAGCTCCCAAGTATGTGGATATCACATGTGTGCAATTTTTTTTAAAAGTCTACATCTGCAGAGAGGCCCAAACATCCAAAGAGTACCTTTGGCCTTTCAAGGAGCATAAATTATTATTTGCTGACTAACTAACACATTTGACAGTGGCAACACCCAAAAAATTAGCCCTATTTGGAAAGAAAACACTCCAAGGTATTTTCTAAAGTTCTTATAAGCCTAGCCTACTGGTACATCACTGCCCCCAGGAATGCCATGTTTATGGACCTGGTGTCTTGCAGGAACATAGTCAGCGGGATGTACAGATGGGGGTCAGTTCATGCCGCAGGTCAGCAAACAGGCAAAGAATCAGTTCAGGCAGCAGGCAAAAACATGATCAATAAACAGGCCAGAGTTAGTACAGGCAGAGGCAAAACTATAACTGGTGTGGCGGTGATTAGGGACACCGACTGACAGCACTGGTCTGGTGACATTGTACTGCTGTGGCAGTGATCAGAGATAATGGCTGGCATAAAGTGATGTCAGAACAGCCAGCCATTGTATGTAGTCTGCCACAGCAGTACAAGGACACTACTCTGGGGGTAAAAGTTATCAGGGATTCCTCCACCCCCCCCCCCCCCCCCACCCCTGATTGCCTATTACTGTATAAGCAATCAGTAACACTGTTCAAAGGTTTTATTTGTGAAACCTTTGTTTACTGTTGGTCAAACCTAGTACATGGTATACAGAGCCACTGCGATTGGCCCTGGCACCATATGATTGCTGTGACCAATCACTGAGATCACACAGTAGTAAGCAAGGCATCATGAACAATAGCCTTGTTTACTAATTACTGTAACTGATCGCTATGATTGGCCCTGGTACCATGTAATTGCTGTGACCAATCGCAGAAGCCCGGTGCCATGATCAGTGATTCACTACATCTGGCAGACACAGCATTCCTATATCATGTCCCAGGGGGTACACACTCCTGGAAGCCAGCACAGAAATGTTTTTCCAGAACTAGATAGCATCTGCCTGGTCATTTATATACATTGGCTGGGCAGACAGTGGTTACACCACTTGGGTCAAGAAGAAAGGAGCAAGAAGGGTATATGCAGCCAAACACATGTTGACATGAAAATACACAAGGAAAGGTGTGAAGATAAATGCAGTGTTTTAAATTAAGCAATTTGAAAGAAAAAAAAAAAAGGAACAAAAAGCAAAAAATACATCATTTTTATTATGTACACAGGGCTCTGCTTTATATACAGGCAAAGATTAAGAACAATACACACAGAGCTGCTTCAGAAATTGAAAATCTACAAAATAGGACATGACAAATAATGATGTTTATTGTTTTAAACAAGGGAATAAAAGATGTCTACTGCCAATAGCAACCACACGCCAGTCACCATTAGTGTTTAATGGAAACATGACAGCTGTGATCCGGTTGCTGCAGGCCATACATTTTTATATAAATATTTCCCCTTTGTGTTTGACCAGGTACAATGTTGATGCTTCATCGTCTGTTATAAACTTGGCAATTAAGAACAATTAACCTACAGGTGCAGCAGAGTCTCCAAAAAGAGTCTTTAGGAATTGCAACCGCAACTACAATCACTAGTGAATAAAGCCAAACTCCAGGATCATATATATTTTTTTTTTTCACTCATGTTTAAAAAAAAAAAAAGAAGATGTAGCTCAGGCGATATTTACTCTTCATTTTAATGCTGCCCCTCAAAAGTACCCCTTTTTGGCCACAAGATGTCACCTGTCGCCTGGGTTAAAGGGGTGTTCCAGCCAAATGTAATGTTTATTAAAAGTCAGCAGCTACAAAAAGTGTAGCTGCTGGCTTTTAATAAACATTCACTTACCTTCTCCACGCATGGGCTTAGAGGGGGACAGCACTTGCCTGGAGTTTTCCTTTATTCATTATACAGATAAAACAAATGGATTCCAATTATGTCAAATACACAATAGTTGGGATTGATCTTGCAACTGTGTGTGATTTGCTGCAACTTCATGCTACTTTGTTCCATCTGTTTAGTATCCGACTGTTCTGCGCCAAATAATCGCTAGTGATTATAGAAACACAATTGTACTGCTAAAATTTGCCCATGTCCCTCCATTCTAGAAGCCAAGTATTGCTCTGCTACAAACATCACTACTGCAGGGTTGCCTTGCTGGTCTAGAATGTCCTTTTTTTTAAAAAAAAAAACAACTGTAAGTCTGCATATGTGCAGCCATAATGGGTTAATCCTAACCCTAGTAAAAGGATAAGACGTCACCAGCACCCCATTGCAAACATGTACACTCACTCAATAATGCAATGTCACATTAGTCAAATAAAGACCGCTTTGGGGTCATGCAGGGTCCCTTCCTCAAGGAAACAACTTGCAATGTGTAGAACTGTAGTTTTTTTTTTTTCCAGGGATAATGCCACTATGACATCACTAGGGACACTGTCGATTGAGGAGGGGGTAAAATGAAAAAATTGGCAGATCTTGGGAATCACACTCGTTAGAATACATGGTGGTGCTATCCACAGTATAGGTGGACGGGCGTCACCAGCGACGATGGAAAATAAAGACAGAAAAAGGATGGGAAACCGCAGCAGCTACCGTCCAAAAATATGTTTATATAAAATTTCATGGCAACAGTTACATTATCAAAAAAATATTTTATTGGTGCCCTCTAAACCCAATCATACCCTTCTCGTACCCATTGTGGTGTTGGCTACTTAGCCATCTCTCTCTCTCTCTCTCTCTACTCGGAACGTCCATTGTTGCTGCGCATCTCCTATTGGGTTTCAGTGGGCCCCTCCTGGGAGGAGGGGGCGGTACAGGGAGGGTCAGATTGGGTCTAGAGGGCACCAATACTTTTTTTTTTTTTTGATATGCAACTTTTGCCATGACATTTTATAAACAAACGTATTTATGGATTGTACTCGCTATGGTGTCCAAGAATTGAAGAAGGGACTCAGCCCAGGGCAGCCCCGAAACGTTGACTTATTTGACTACTGTGACACTGCACCAAAAAAATGAGCGTATATATGTTTGTGACTTCTCATCATTTGAGTGTGATCTGCTTTGTGCCATCCTCTACTGCCACTACAAGCACCCATCTATTACCAAGGTTGAAAAACAAAGAGGAGTGCGGTCCTCATCCTTTGATTTATGTCAATCCTAACCCTGGGATCAGATGGGAGCTTTCTGTTTTTTTGTTTTTTTTTAAAACAAAAATTTGCCTGAATCTAGAAGAATGTACTTATTCACACTATGATACAGTAAGGCTACATAAACTTAGGCAGCGAATGCCAATGGACAGAACACACTGCTGCACACATCGGTGACTACAGAATGACAAGGGCAATATAAATGCCATCAGCCGTCATGTACAATCTAGTCTGATCTGCACAAACGCTGTATTCATATACAGGCAGAACTAAGTTTTCAGTTCCACCAGAAAGTCATACATTTTAGTCAGCATCTGTTGTGTTTTCAAAGCAGTGTGAGAAACCCTAAAAGTTCAACAACTCCTAAGGATACAAAGATGGGGAGTTTTCGAACCAAAAAGACGACACAAATTCCCTTCAGGCACTTTGAACATGTACTGGCTTTCAGTGGTTGGAAAAGCTGGCATACGCGGGAGACTTGTGCTGGGATCCTTAAATGCCTGTGTGAAAGGCTCTGACGGAAGAGGCCATTATATGTCTAACAATAGTTCAAAGGCAGCAACTAGGCGCAGATTAGGCTTAATTACCCCCAGAACAGCAGCATAACACACAAGTCAAGGAATGCCAGCTTCTCACACAGAAGGCTCCATGATTGAATTTACATAATGAAAGCAAAAGGTAATATTATTCAACTGGAGCTCATCTACACTGCTTATTAGAGAAAATGACTGTCCTTCATACAAACTCAGCGTCTACGTTTGGCGGGAGCTGGTGCATTGTCCTCCTCCATTTCACTGCTCAACAAGTAGGTGCTTGGATTGACCTCCTGGCGCAATATCCCGCTTAGAATAAACTCGGCTGTAGTAACTGGTATTCTCGATGGCACCGACTTGCACCGCGCTGCATCTTCTGGGCACGACACAATGACACACTTCTCCTAGAAGGTAGAATTCATGAAGATGTATGTGTTATACAATCTGAAAAGCTACAGGGTTAGGGTTTCCCATTGAAAAATAAGGCTAGGACTCAGGAACTGGAACAGGGGACCCCCTTAGAGGTCAAAGGTCAGAACTAAGTCGGGGAATGCGTCTTGGGATGATGTGCTATTCAATTAAACTAAAAAAAAAAAAGTCTCACAGTTACCTTAAATGTCCGGGGCATCTTGGGAAGGAAAGTTGCCCCGCTGCAGCAAACTATATCCTTCATTAACTCGGGATCTGGTTTGACACTGGGGGTGATGTGAATATCGTAGCCCTAAAAACACAGAATAAGTAGGTCAGGAATATTAAACGCAGCAGAGTGGATGAAGCAGAGAATAAAAACTGAGTATATGCGAGTTTGCAGATTTTAAAGCAATTCTGGTGCTGAAAATTAAAATACTTCTTTAAAAGAAGTCACATTATACTTACCTGTCCTGGCACTATTTATTAGAATCTTCGCTCTGTTTCTGTGCAAAGACGCCCAAAGGAACTCCAGACTTCACATGCATTTCCAGGTGTGTCAAATGTTCCTTAATATGCTCTGTAGGAAACCCTACAATACATAGTAGTGACAATGGAGCCTGTGGGAGGAATCGCAGAGCATATTGAGGGACACGAACAACTGACACACCTGGAAATGCATGTGAAGTCAGGGGTGTCGAACTAAATTTTATCATGGGCCGCATCAGCATTATGATTGTCCTCAAAAGGGTCAGTTGTATCTGTAAGATTAGATGTCCAGCGCATCCTCTCCCCTTTTATATTAGATGTCAAGAGCCAACCCACCATCAGAAGTTGAGTCCCCAACTCTCCCTTACATCACATTGCACCCCCTTTCCTTATGCTGCTGCTGGGAAGAAGCTAGATGCATTGCTTGGAAGCAGAAAGTAAGGATCTGGAGTAGGACCAAAGGAGGGCTGGAGCTCTCTTGCAGCTGCCACATGAAATGGTCTGGAGGGCCAGATTCGGCCCGAGGGCCTTGTGTTCGACACCTGTGGTTTAGAGGATGGTGGGAGCGACCACAGATTACAGCATGTAACCAGGCATCTGACCCAGAAAGTATCTTAGAAGAAAAGATCACTGGGGTGGCCTTGCACAGCAACAGAGTCAAGATTGTATGAAGTGGCATTTCTAGCAGCAGGGGTGCTTCAGTGACCTAAAGTTATCATTTTCATTGCCATCATTCAAGCTGCTTCAAATCTGTTGTATTGGTGACTCTCCTCATGTACAGTGTGACTTCGATTACGTATGACTGGCAGGTACAAGAGGGGTCTTATGGCAACCTGATCAGATGGAAGTAACATATATAGTGACGCACATCATATCCACATTAAAGGACATGCACATGTCAAACTCAGAAGCAAGTTAAAGGTCAAATGCTTTGACTTGACATGAAGATGCTTTGATCTGCTTTCTGTCTCGTCCACTGAAGGGCCCAGGAAGGCTCTCACCTTTTGGCTTAAACCTACAAGACCCTAACAAACAAAAAAAAAAAATTTGGCCAGCCCAGAATGATCCTCCCTATTACCACGATTCCTCAATTTTTTTGCTAGTGTCCTAGCAGAATGAATGTCTTTTCTGTAGGTCTGCTATGTTAAAAGACCAACCTAGTGGTTGTAAAGCTTTTTATGTATTAAAAAAACAAACATGTCTATGCTTACCTGCTCTGTGCAATGCTTTTGCACAGAGCAGCCCCGATCCTCTTCTTCTGGGGGTCCCCTGCTGACACTCCAAGCTCCTCCTCATCAGGTGCCCCCATGGAAAGCCACTTTCCATGGTAACACCCGTGCGGACTCGCTGCTGCATCTATTGACACAGACAGTGGGACTTGTCCCAGCCCCCCCTCCCATGTCACAGGATTTGATTGACAGCAGCTAGCAATCTGTCCAATGATGGGAGAGACAGCAGCTGGAGCCGCTGCGCTTGTGCACATAACTGGATCGGAAGTGAGAAATTCAAACAAAGAAAAAAAACATTTAGAAGGGAAATCAAAGGAAAAGGTAAGTGAACCAACAATGCACTAGCTTAAAGGAACCAATTTAGAAAATAAAAGACGAACCTTTACAACCCCTTTAACACCACGCAGTAGCAACATATGTCTGATTCTAAAATAGATGGGACAGTCCTGCTGTATTCTAGGTACCCCAAGCTCACACTCTACTAAAGCTGGGGCACTCAGCTCACTCCCTCTACAGAGACTCTAAACATCCTTATAAGCAGTTTGCTGCCTCCAAGCACTTATTAGCTTGGCATCCATTTGATAAGTATTTTGTGCAAAAGTAAAGTATTCCCACTGGGTTTGGCGGTGTCCTGAATTAACCAACCACTTACTATTCCACCCCTTAACTTTCTAGAGTCAGGGGACATTTGCTAACCTTTGGAGATTCTAGGACAACTTGAATTTCTGATGCTTGGGAGCAGAAGTTTGTATCCCAGAGCTACAAACTGGAATTTTACTCCCTGCCCATTCCTCAGTTTCTCACTTCCAACCTTGTGTCACCACAAAGATTAGCAGATCTCCACTGGGCGTTCTTAGGTCTTCTGGATCAAGCAGTCATGGCTTTACTTCCTGGGATGGAATGTGTCAGTGATTTTCCTCTAACTTATTCACCATTCCCAAACCCAAAGGGGGGATCTGCCCCCATCTTGGATCCAAAAGCTTTGAATGTCTTCTCTCAAGCCCAGAAATTCCACACAAACTCCATCTAACCTGTCTTCACCTTCCAATCATTAGGAAAACATACTGGCTTCTATAGACATCAAGGATGATGTACCTATATCTCCAACAGCATCTTGACAGCTCCTCTCAAGTGCACCAATGTATTAGCCCTGCCAATTGTGGGATACTTAGACAACCTCCCACTAAGTGAACAATCTAGGTTTGTGTCTTTCACTCCATTAGATCGGTTTGGGTGGATCCTGAAACTTTACAAATCGTCCTGGAACTAAATTATTATTTGGATCTGGCTCTAGTCCTGCACACGTTTCAGACTAAAGTGTTCTTTCCACAGGAAAGCTTTTGCATGACAGTCTTGGGCCTGATGGTAGCTCCCTTTGAGACAGTCCTAGTTGCCTAGCTCCACTCCAAACCTTTAAAACTAAACATTCTGTTGAAAAAAAGTAAACGGTTTGTCTCAAAGCAGTAGGTTGTCCATGGCATATTTGCCCAGGAATCCAGGAAGTCTTTTTTTTCTGTCATTTGGAGGATACTCTTGTTGGATGCCATCCAGTCGGGCTGGGTAACCTGTCCATGCAGTGGACTTGGTTGCTATTGAAATCTTGCGATCAACTTCCTGGAGCTTTGTGCAATTGGATTATTATTGTTTTCAATGCCAAGATTAAGGAAAGCATTTTTGTTGGTCCAAAGATCTAATTCAGCATCAATGACAAGCAGTTTGAAGATCTGTTCTTGGGCCAGAGAAAAGCAAACTTTTTATTGCCTACAAGACCATGAAGTGCAACATGTCACTAAAGATTAATTTTCTATATTCAGTTGGACTTTTTTCTTGAAAATCTAGATGCAGACAGTGACGAACATGGTGAAAGGTTTCACCAGGACATTGCAATAACAGAAATGCGGTAACCGGGTAACTGGAATCCATCAATGCTGACTGACTATTGTTGGATAGGTCAGTGAAATGCGCTGGACACTTGAGTACAAACCAAAAAAAAAAAAATCACCAGAAAAATTTGTTATCTCTTTGGGACATTATTAGTGGCCATGTTTTATTTAATACTTCCATGCCAACTCTGCTGATGAATGCTACACCATTGTTAATTATTTCTTAGCACATTGCCAAAAGTGTTTAACCACATAAAGGACCGCCTAACGCTGATATACGTCCGCAGAATGGCACGGCTGGGCACAATCACGTATGGATATGTCCTCTTTAAGTGCCCAGCCGTGTGTCGCTCGCCCGCAACACGGTCCGAAGCTCCGTGACCCAATCACCGCCGGTGTCCCGCGATTGGTCACAGGAGCTGAAGAACAGGGAGAGGTAAGTGTAAACAAACCTTCCCCGTTCTTCACTGTGGCAATGTCAGTGATCGTCTGTTCCCTGATATAGGAAAAACCGATCACTGACATCACACGTCCAGCCCCGCCCCCCTACAGTTAGTTCACCCTTAAAACAACTCTGTCATCCCATCCAGCATACTGGCGTCAGCGCCAGTATGCCGTTTTTTTTTTTTTTTTTTATAATCTCTGTACTTACTGTTTAATTGATCATTTTATTTTGTCCCTACCGCGGGGAATGGCGCGGCTATGAAGCGTCACGGCTTCCGAAAATAGCCGACTAGCACTTGGATCTTCCCGGCGCTATACGGCGCCTCCGCACAGACCTAGGAGCTGACTGCGCAGGCGCTGTATATATCCGAGTCCAATGGCTATGGCGCTTCACGCCCTCTGATAAAAGCCGAAATAGGACTCGGATATAAACGGCGCCTGCGCAGTCAGCTCCTATGTCTGTGCGCAGGCGCCGTATAGCGCCGGGAAGACCCGAGTACTAGTCGGCTATTTTCGGAAGCCGTGTCGCTCCATAGCCGCGCCATTCCCCGCGGTAGGGACAAAATAAAATGATCAATTAAACAGTAAGTACAGAGATTTAAAAAAAAAAAAAAAACAGCATACTGGCGCTGACGCCAGTATGGTGGATGAGATGACACAGAGTTGTTTTAAGGGTGAACCCCCGCACTTGGCAACCTGGCCAAGGAATGTGTGTTTCTTTTTGTATTGTTTGTGCAAAAACCTTTAATAAACAGAAATTTATAAAAAAAAAAGGGTGAACCCCCGCTTTAACTCCTAAACTGCAATTGTCATTTTCACAGTAATCAGTGCATTTTTATAGCACTTTTCGCTGTGAAAATGACAATGGTCCCAAAAATGTGTCAAAATTGTCCGATGTGTCCACCATAATGTCGCAGTCACGAAAAAAAAAAAAAAAAAAAAAAAAAAAAAATCGCTGATCGCCGCCATTAGTAGTAAAAAACAAATAATATAAAAATGCCATAAAACGATCCCCTATTTTGTAAACGCTAAAAATTTGGCGCAAACCAATCGATAAACGCTTATTGCGATTTTTTTTTACCTAAAATAAGTAGAAGAATTCATATCGGCCTAAACTGAGGAAAAAAGAACATTTTTTTATATCTTTTTTGGGGATATTTATTATAGCAAAAAGTTAAAAATATTGTATTATTTTCAAAATTGTCGCTCTATTTTTGTTTATAGTGCAAAAAATAAATAAAACTGCAGAGGTGATCAAATACCACCAAAAGAAAGCTCTATTTGTGGGAAAAAAAGGACGCCAATTTTGTTTGGGAGCCACGTCGCACGACCGCGCAATCGTCAGTTAAAGCAACGCAGTGCCGAATCGCAAAAGGGGCCAGGTCCTTTAGTTGCATAATCCGGGTCTTACGTGGTTAAGCCAAACTTTTGAAAATGTTTTTTTGTTGTGCAGTGACTCTCAGTGGACTCCAAAAAACAAACAAAAGCCTATGTACACAAGCCCTGTGTTTACACGGATTTCAGATACAGAAGCAAGTCAATGATGAAAAAAAGCTTGCATCTGAATTCAGTTTGAGATTTGTTTGAAATGCATTTACATTGGATGCATGAAAAAAACAATAAAAGGCGAGTGCACCAAAAACATCCAAATACAACTGATGCAAATCAACACCCTGCCAATAATAGGCTGGAGCTTTTCACTGCTAACTATCTTTGAAATGACATGACAATCATAGCCCTGTACCTCAAACAGTGGACTTCTCTTGGCTTTCTGCAGAGATTGCGACAGTACAAAGTTGAAGTTCTTCTCTTGTTCTTTATCTTTCACCAGATATTTTGTATGAGACAAGAAACAGCCGCTCTTCTTACACTGTCAAAGAAGCCAGATGAAGGTAGGAAATTAATTCAGACAATAAAAGCATAAAATATAGGGCTAGAAAATTGTAATTTTTAGGTTTTCATGTGCAAAATAGATACCTCTACTCAGACATTTATGGCTGCCATTGCTGATGACCTGGCTATTTAACATACTACAGCAAGTCTAATGCACACAGTAAGAAAAGGAGCCTGTACAAGTCTGAAGGGAAGGCTGGAGTTCAGCTTTAAGCTAGAGCTTCGGTCAAGTTTCATTATATTTCCATTGCATGGCCACTCAATGTCATGGTGCCACCAAGGCATATTTATGTTACCCTTCCCTACTCTATTCATTTTTATTTTAAGATATTTTATTGCAGTTTTATGACATATAGACATAAAACAAAAGGCCCAAACAAAAACTACAACACGATAACAGAATACTCCTAATCCAGCATATCATGAAAAAAGGGATTTTTAAATACAGCTTACCTGTAAAATCCTTTTCTTGGAGTACATCACGGGACACAGAGCGGCATATTCATTACTATATGGGTTATATGGAGTACCTTCAGGTGTGGACACTGGCAATCTCAAACAAACAGGAAGTCCCTCCCTATATAACCCCCTCCCCTAGAGGGAGTCCCTCAGTTTTGTAGCAAGCAGTATGCTTCCCAAAAATGTTCCCCAAAAAGAGGGGTGGGAGCTCTGTGTCCCGTGATGTACTCCAAGAAAAGGATTTTACAGGTAAGCTGTATTTAAAAATCCCTTTTTCTTTCTCGTACATCACGGGACACAGAGCGGCATATTCATTACTATGTGGGATGTCCGAAAGCAATGCTTTAATGAGGGGAGGGAGACATCTTCCAAAAAAGGATTTAATTTAGAGGTATACTCAAATAATAATAATAATTCCAACTTAGTCAAGAAAAAAACTTTTATTTTTTATTTTTTATTTTTTTAACAACCAAGGGTGCCCCTGATCCCAAGGATCTTAAACTGCAGCCTGTAGTACTGCCTGTCCAAAGGCAGAATCCGCATTCCTTCTCACGTCTAGTTGATAAAACTTTGTAAACGTGTGGACTGATGACCACGTCGCCGCCTTGCATATCTGAGCCATAGAGATCTGATGGAGGCGCCCATGGCCCTGGTAGAATGGGCCTTTACCGACAAAGGAGGAGGCAACCTCTTCAAACCGTAGGCCTGAATGATTAATTGTCTAATCCATCTCGAGATGGTGGATTTTGCAGCTGCCTGCCCCTTCTTGGGGCCATCTGGTAGAACGAACAACACATCTGTTTTCCGGATCTTTTCTGTAGCTTTAAGATAGGCCTTCATGGCCCGGACAATATCCAAGGTATGCAGCAACCCCTCCTTTCTAGATGTGGGTTTCGGAAAGAAGGATGGAAGTACCAAATCCTGGTTCAAGTGAAAATTGGATATAACCTTTGGTAGAAAGGAAGGATGGGGCCGGAGAACTGCCCTGTCCTTATGTAGAACGAGATATGGTTCTTTACACGATAAGGCTGCTAACTCTGACACTCTCCTGGCCGAAACTATGGCGACCAAGAAAACCAACTTTCTTGTCAGTAAAACTAAAGGAATCTCAGCCAACGGCTCAAAGGGTTGTTTCTGTAGAGTGGACAGGACAAGATTTAAGTCCCATGGACAAATTGGTGACTTGACAGGAGGATTAATACGCAAGACCCCCTGTATGAAGGTCTTTACCAGCGAGTGGGTGGCCAGCGGCCTCTGAAACCACACTGACAGAGCTGAGATCTGTCCCTTGATTGTGCTTAGTGCCAGGCCTTTATCCACTCCTAGCTGGAGAAAACTTAACACCCTATCAATGGTATATTTGCGGGAATTCCATCTTTTGGATTCACACCAGCCTACGTAGTTCCTCCACACCCTGTAATAAATCACCCTGGAGGCCGGCTTTCTAGCCCTAATCAGGGTAGGAATTACCTGCCTAGACAGACCTCTACCCCTGAGAATCAGGGATTCAGCCTCCAGGCCGTCAAATTTAGACGTTGTAATGTAGGGTGGAGGATCGGGCCTTGTGAGAGTAGGTCTGGTCGTAGAGGAAGAGTCCAAGGGTCTCCCACTGCCATCTTCAGGACTAGTGAGTACCATGTCCTCCGGGGCCAAGCTGGAGCTACTAGAATGACTGGCTTGTGCTCCACTCTGATCCTGCGCAACAGGCGAGGAAGTAACTGTAGCGGAGGGAATGCATATAGAAGTTTGAATTGATGCCAAGGGCAAACCAACGCATCGGTTCCGCAGGCCATAGGGTCCCTCGCTCGAGACACGAACCTGTCTAGTCTCTTGTTGAACCTGGATGCCATTATATCTACGTCTGGCATTCCCCACTTCTGGCAGATTGTCTGAAAGACCTGGGGATGCAGAGACCACTCCCCTGGCGACAGACTCTGGCGACTTAAGAAGTCTGCCTGCAGGTTGTCCACTCCGGGAATGAATATCGCCGAAATGCAGGGTACATGAACCTCTGCCCACTGAAAAATCAAGCTCACCTCCCTCTGAGCGGCCTGACTCCTGGTTCCCCCTTGGTGGTTTATGTATGCCACCGCTGTGGCATTGTCTGACTGGATTCTCACCGGGGACCCCTGTAATCTGGAGGTCCATGCCAGAAGAGCTAGGCGAGCAGCTCTGATCTCCAAGATATTGATGGGGAGCTGCCTCTCTGTTTTCACCCAAGTTCCCTGGCGAGAGAACCCCTCGAAGACCGCCCCCCAGCCTGCCAGGCTGGCGTCTGTGGTAACTACCTTCCAGACAACAGGGCTGAAGGATCTTCCCTTTAGAAGATTCTGAGGGTTCAACCACCAGGCCAGGCTTTGTCGGACCCTTGATGATAGCGTCAAAGGGGACTCTAAGGCATGTGCTCTCTTGCCCCAGGCTGCTAGAATGGCTGCCTGTAGGACGCGAGTGTGGATCTGAGCGTATGGTACTGCCTCGAACGTGGCCACTAGCTTGCCTAGTAATCGCATACACAGGCGAATAGTTGGTTTTTTTCTTGCTTAGAACCAACTGAACCAACCCCTTGATAGCCTCGATCTTTACAAGGGGCAGGAACACCCTCTGCTGTTCTGTGTCTAACCTCATGCCGAGGTATTCCAACTGCTTTGTAGGCTGGAACGCTGACTTTTCCCGGTTTAGGACCCAGCCGAACCCTTCGAGGTACTGAACCGTGAGGTTTACTGCCTGTTGCAGACACGACCGTGAGTGATCTATGATTAGAAGGTCGTCCAAGTATGCTAGGACTGTGACCCCTTGGATCCTTAGATTGGCCAGAACTGGGGCTAGGATCTTCGTGAATACCCGGGGGGCCGTGGCCAGCCCGAAGGGGAGCGCCCTGAATTGGAAGTGTCGCTGCCCCACCGCGAAGCGTAAAAATCTTTGATGCGACTGAAAGATGGGTACATGAAGGTAAGCATCCTTTATGTCTATGGAAGCCAGAAAATCGTCCCTCTGAAGCGTGGCGACTGCTGACCGGATGGATTCCATCCGGAAGGAACGAACCCTTAGGTAACCGTTTAACCTCTTTAGGTCCAAGATTGGCCTGACCTCGCCGTTGGGCTTTGGTATGACAAAGAGATTGGAATAGAAACCTAGCCCTTGCTCTTGGGCTGGCACCTCTATTATTACGTCCTGGCAAAGCAGGTGATCCAAAGCTGCCAGCATCGAGGCCTTCTTTGCTGGATCCTTTGGTAGCCTTGACTCTTGAAAATGAGGCGGAGGAAAGTTTAGAAACTCCAGTCTGTAGCCTGCGGTTACAGACGCCCGGACCCATTTGTCGGGGATCTTGGTTTCCCAAACTTCTGAGAAGAAACGAAGCCTTCCCCCCACCCGCGAGAGTGGGGGCGCCCCTTCATAAGGCAGACTTAGGGGCTGTCTTTGTCGGCTGCGATACCATGGCCTCTTACCCCCAGGGGCCTGTCCCTGCGATCTACTGTTAACGTTGGATCGTGCAGGCGGCCGTCGATACTGCCTGGAATTTGAGGGCCCTGAGACAGGAACGAGCTGCCTCTTAAATGTAGGACCCCGGAATGTCTTTTTGACCGGTAAAAGGGTACTTTTGCCACTTGAAATAGTCTGAATGTATTTATCCAGATCCTCCCCGAAGAGTCGTCCTCCATGGAAGGGAAACCCTGCCAGAAGCTTTTTGCATGGGGGCTCCGCCGCCCAGTTCTTCAACCATAAGAGCCTTCTCATGTGCACCAAAAATAGTGATAAACGAGAGGCCTGCTGGATGGAATCCTTTATAGCATCTACCGCAAAACACAGAGCTCTGGGAATGTCAGAAAACTCTTCTGCTTGTTGGGTAGGCATGTCCTTTAACATTTCTTTTGTCTGGTCCTTTAACGCCTGACAAACTCCAATTGCAGCCACAGCTGGCTGTACCACTGCTCCTGCCGTAGCAAAGGATGCTTTTAAAAGTGTCTCTAACCGTTTATTAACCGGATCTTTAAACATATGTATGTTTTCCACCGGGCAAGTTAGTGATTTATTCACACATGAGATGGCTGCATCCACCACTGGGAGCTTCCACCTCTTGGAGAATTTTTCCTCCATGGGGTAAATGACCGCAAATCTCTTCGGTGGCAGAAAAATCCTGTCCGGCCGTACCCAATCCCGAAAGATCAATTCCTCCAAGAGAGGATGGACCGGAAAAACTGCGTTGCTTAAAGGAGCTTTCAAAGAGCCCAGAGAGGATACCGGAGGAACCTGAGGCTCTGGCAATGGTAAACTAAATGCCGAGTGGACCATGTCCGTCAAAGACTGCACCCACAGTCTCTCTGTCTGGGAGTCTGAAAATGGTTCCTCAGAGGTAGATCCCTCAATCCCTGAACCCTCTTGGTTCAGGTCTAGTTGATCCTCCTGCGATTCCAATTCCTCCGGAGAGAGAATTTCAGCATCTGAGGATACACCTCTTGGTGATGGGGATCTAACCCGTTTTTTGCCAGGAATAGCTCTAGCGATCAATGCTGCTATTCTCTCTTCTGGCCCCCCTAGGGATACAGCTAGCATCTCCTCTGTGATAAACACAGGGCTGGGCTGATCTGGGCCAGCCTCCGCACCAGACCCCCCTAATGGCTCATCCAAGGCGACCTTTATGGGAATAAGTTGCGGGGAAAGTATCGGCATATCATCAGAATCAGAGGGGGAACCCCTTTGTTTTTTGGTCTTTTTTGTACCCTTTGACCCCGAACCTTTGGAAGCCATAATACAAAATCGAGGGACTCCGCCAACAACAACAGACTGTAGTGGCCAGGAGTACAAAACTAGAGTTTAGGGGACAATAGCTCACTAATGCCCAAAAACTGATGGGGCCCCGTATGTTTTTTTTTTTTTTTTTTTAAATATATATAAGTCTCTTTATTTTTTTTTTTTTTTTTCAAACATACAGCGACCCCAAACTTAGTTTGCCAGCCTCCAACCTGTTGCAAAAAGGGGGATTTCTTGGCTTAACAGAAAGGCATTGGAACAAAGTCCAGCATGTACTACCCCTCTTCCGCCACCGGGAGTCACTGTTCTGCCGCTCTGCGTCCTCTCCCTTTGAGATCAGCCTCAGACTGAGCACTGACAATGCCTGCTGATCTATAACAGCACAAGGCGCGCCCCTGTATGACGCTGCAAGCACGCCCCCCCCCCGCCCTCCTCTCCGAACGGCGCGAAAAACGTCTATAAGACGTGCGCGCGCACGCGCGTATGCCGGAGCAGGAAGAACATGGAGGAGCCGCGCTGCTGGAGACCCAGGACTGCAGTACCAGGCGGCAGATTCAAACCCCCGGCCAGATAGGACTCTCCAAAAGGCCCCATAGGGATCCTTACCAGTCCTAGGAAGAAAGCAGCAGGTAGCTAGCAACACCATTCTTAGACAGGGGAACCTAGTGATGGGGGAAATGGGATCATCCTGTCTTTCACAGACATAGTGAGCAAGGTTGCCAATGCAGAGCATACTTAGGCTACCCCCCTTTTAGGTTACCCCGGAGAGCCTGCTGTCGAACCAAGTCCTGCAGGCTCCCCTCTTACCTGCTCCATGCTGCAGGATGTTTGTCTAGCAAACCGATCCAATCTTCTCCCATCTCCGTGGGTAGCGTAATAGACCTTCAGGCCCTGGGGTTCTATGAAGGTACCCACTGTCCTGGACCTATATAGCACCCTGGCAAACAGGAACTTATGGTCTTTACGAACTCCAAGTCCTGGGCCCAGGGTCCAGCCCTCCAAAGAGGAGCATTATAGGCAAAACCCCACGGCTTGGGGCCCGGGTACTGTCCACTTTGGCACTGAGGCTCCTTGGACAGATCCGGTTAGCCCGCCCTTAATCCCAAGGATGTGGAGCAAAGCTATTCCGTGACCAACACCTAAGACACTGGCGAAAAAACTGAGGGACTCCCTCTAGGGGAGGGGGTTATATAGGGAGGGGACTTCCTGTTTGAGATTGCCAGTGTCCACACCTGAAGGTACTCCATATAACCCATATAGTAATGAATATGCCGCTCTGTGTCCCATGATGTACGAGAAAGAAATCCGGGCAGTGTGCAATAATAAACTAGATATTACATCTACCAGTGGATATAAACATCAACAGAGGAATAAGCGATACAGGTTTTAAACATCCAGAACAGAAGTTCCTGTTTAACACAACACTCACAGGGTGAACCCCTGTCGTGGTAGTACAGGGGAGAAGGTCAGTGGGCTAACCAGCCACCTGCTCTATATTTTGTGGAATGCTTTAGTCCTCTTACGGATGTCAAAGGTAGAGGTAGGGAATATAGACAAGTATATGTATATAGAGGTAGGGAATATAGACAAGTATATGTATATAGAGGTAGGGAATCATTGACAAGCTTCAGCTACATATTCCACGTTGGGGGTCTCTGACCCTTTAAATGTCAGCGGAAGGGACTTCCTTGCATAGAAATAGAGCAGGGGTCTCCAAACTTTTCAAACAAAGGGCCAGTTTATTGTCCTTCAGACTTTAGGAGGGCCGGATTGTGGCCAGCGGGGGCAGAAAATGTCCCGGGCCCAGCACCAGTAAGAATAAAATATGGCCTCAGGGTTGGTGGTCAGTAGGAGGAGGAGTAGGGCCACTATCAGTAGGAGGAAAAGTATCCTATCATTGATATCAGTAGAAGAAATAGTGCCCACTTGTTGGTGTCCGTGGAAGGAATAGTGCCTCATATAAGTTAGAGGAATGGTGCCTCAAGGGCTGCATAAAGGCTAGCAAAGGGCCACGTCTGGCCCTCGGGCCGCAGTTTGGAGACCCCTGAAATAGAGGATGCAAAGTAGTCTTTTAGCCTGAGGCTGGACAGCAAGATCACCAAATATGCCCAGCAGACAGTTTTTAGGGTGCACTATATTTGGGAAACCCAGTGCAAAAGATATGAAGGAGCCTATGTCAATACAGAAGTCACCCTTCCCTACTAACTTCTCCAACTTTGTCCCCGTCTAAATTTACAGATATTGTTACTAGCAGCCACCAGTGGGGTCCTGACTGAGCAATATCACTAAAAAAACATGTCATTTTATTAAGATCAATATGCTATGAAAAAAACATTACACACCTTGTCTATCCAGTCCAGTGTAACAATAGGGATGCCCCTCGCAAGTGCACAGAGGAATTTCACTGTTCTTCGGACGCGGTCTGTTACCAGGTGAGTGCAATCAAACACAGAATCTGCAATGTCTCCACCCAACGAGCGGATTATCTCTTCACCCATTGCATCCACCACCCCTGTGAACAGGACCTGAGGAAGAGAAAACAAACACTCATACTCAAGTATACTGCGACATCAGTTCTTACTAAATTGTATCATTTAAATTTGGCAGAATGTCAAAGACATTACATCTGAATATTCCAAACAATTTGAAAGAATACAGCTTGCTACGTTTAAAGCCTAACTTCATGTTTGCTATCACGTTAAAGTTGTTGTAAACCCTGTTGGACTACTTCTACCTAGAACAGATTTTCCATTTGTTGAATTTCTGTTATTTTAGCAAACCATTGTGGTCTAGTAGGAGAGACGGTACGTTTCCATAAAGCTGAAATACATGCTTTAGCTGTCGTAAGTAGATGTCTCAGCAAAGATTTTTTGTATTTTTCGGATGATAAAGGTATATCAAACAGCAGGATTCTCTCCAAGAGACACATCTGTCATTGCTTTAATTGTTTCAGATACCATTTTCCAAAAATCTTTTATACCCGGGCATTCCCAAAATGTGTACCAGAGTGCCCACCGATCCATGACCTCGCCAACAAAGATTCGACACCTGTGGGAATATCCAATTCAATACTGCCGGGGTTCTATACCATCTACTCAGAATCTTATACCCCCCCTGTATCCTAGTTGCCATTGACACCTTATGTGAGAATCTGATATAGAGCTGTGTTTTCCGGTATGAATATGGGACTTCCTGTCTGATGTTGGAACTACATTACTACATACTACTCAGCCACTCACAGGAAGCCTTGTATTTTGTCAATGAATAAAAGGCTTCCTCTGAGGTGGAGAAGCAGGAGGAGGACATTACAATCTCTATCTCAGCCAATCAGAGGAAGCCTTGTATTCATTGACAAAACACAAGGCTTCCTTTGAATTGCAGAAAAGTGGTCAGATTTTATTCCGGCAGCATACAGAAAGTACCACTTCTGGAACACAGCAATTTACACTGTATAAAGCCAATACTGCATACAGTACTGACAGCAGGTACATCTGATAGTAAAAGGAAAATTGCCAAGCTGCTCTTAAACTACAGTATTTAAAGCGATACAAAACTGGAGTAATGCCGCGTACACACGGTCGTTTTTTGTGATGAAATAAAACTACGTTTTTAAAACTTCATTTTAAAAACCAAGTTGCCTACACACCATCGTTTTCTGAAAATGCTCTTGCAAAGCGCGGTTACGTACAACACGTACGACGGCACTCTGTTCCATTCAAGCTCGCGTCATAACCTGCTTCTGAGCATGCGCGGGTTTAAAAACGTTGTTTTAAACGTCGTTTTAGTGTACACACGATCATTTTTTATGACACAAAAAACGACATTCTGAAAAATAACATAAAAAATTGAAGCAGGTTCGACGTTTTGCCCACACACGATCATTTTAAATGACGTTTTTTAAAAAATTGTTTTATTTCATCACAAAAAAACACTGTGTGTACGCGGCATTAGGCTTCAATTTACATCTGACCTCAGAAATGCGCTTCTGGAAGAATGGTCAAACATTCCCATAGACACTCCTAAACCTTGTGGACAGCCTTCAGAGAAGAGTTGAAGCTGTTATGGCTGCAAAGAGCAGGCCAACTCAGTATTGAACTCTACAGACTATGACTGGGACTCCATTAAAGTTCTTGTGCATGTAAAGGCAGGTGTTCCAATACTTTTGACAATATAGTGCATCATTGCAGAGGAACGTGTTGCGCAGGGTCCAGTGCCGACTACCAACCTTACAGGTTGTCTTCACGTGTACAGTGCGGGGTCCGGGTACCATTCTGAGAAAAGAGAAGCCAATGTATTCGGAAAGACACACTCTCCAAATCCCAGATGGAATCATTGAAAATATATCTATTTTTGTGCAGACCTGAACAGACATGAATATCACCTAAGACACTAGCAAAAGAAAAAACTATAGCCTTGCATATATTTTTTTGCCAGTGTTTAATCACTTGAAGGTGGCAGCATAACGTATCATAATGAATAGGAAGATGTCCTATGTCTTGGGATAAACAACAAAGAAACCAACTTGTGCTCGACTGTGACAGACAGATTATAAAAAATAAATAGAATATAGACAAACCTTGGGCGGTGCTCCAGACTGAGGAATGTAGGGACTGGCAGTCAAAGTGGACACAGACAATCTGCCAGTGCGTCTCGGAGTTAGGACTTCTGGAAGATTACTTAAAGCTGGACTCTGCCTCAGACGGCTGCTGCGGGATGGGGATGGTTCAGGAGTTGAAATTTCCTGTGGAGGAAAGCAGAACATTGTTACAAACTATACAATGTCTATGTATACCCCGTTACTGATTCTGCACATAAATAGCACCTTTTGTGGTCATCTTGGAACCATCATAAGGCCACATTGTCTGCCAGGAGATTATGTCTGCCTACCACATTCCTTTTAGCCAAAGCAGCGTGATCACAATCACTGTAATGCCCTTTATACTGCATAACAAATGAAGAAAAAGCTCAAGTGGCGGGAAAACATAGGTCAATGAAACTGGTCCCAAGGAGTCACCGGGCATCTACCACTAACGCCTGAGGATCCCAGGTTCATGACACAAGCATGTCTAGTTTTTTATTGGATCTGGATGCCAAGAAAGTCTGCTTGGCCCTTTTTCTTGCCGCCAATGCACACAGTTAGAGGGCCGGAATGTGAAGTTCTGCCCAAGACAAGATCGGGTCCACTTCTGCTTGGGTGGCAAGACTTCTAGTGATGGCTGACGTATACCACAGTCGTGGCATTGTCTGACTGCAGTATGATGGCAAGAGACCCTGTAGGCAGACAGACCAGTAGTAGGAGAGCCAGACAAATCACTCAAAGTTCCAGAATGTTGATTGGCAACTTACACTCCTCGGATGACCATGCTCCTTGAACAGGGAGGTTCTCCAGAACACCTCCCCAGCCTGACAGGCTGGTATCCATTTTCAAGGCCTTCCAATATATTGGAAGGAAGGACTTCCAGAGTCTGAGTGGTTATTCACCATTAAGAAGCCAAAATGGTCTTAAGAGTCAGATGCATCCAATGCCTCCTGACGTTTGTCCCATACTGACAAGATATTGAGCTGCACAGTCCTGGAATAAAACTGGACATGGGGGCCGCAATAAAAGGTCGCTACCATGTTCCCCAGCACTTTCATGAAAAATCCGTCTATCCCATGCAACAACTTCAGGGGCTCGGAGATGCAGGCATTTCTCCTGCAAAAGCAGTACCGATACTTGTGCCATGGCAAGTACCAAGCCTAAGTACTCTAGGCTTTGTGTCGCAACCAAGGCCAACTTCTGAAGTTTCAGCACACAGTCAAACTTCTTCAGGACTTGTACCATCTCTGCTAGACATTTGACGGCAGCTTTTGAGCCGAACGCTCCCTGAGAAGCAGGGTTACAGGTATCCCACGTAAGGACACTCTTGTTCCTCGACAACCCTGGAACCGGAAAATGATTTTGACAGAGGTAACTGTACAGTTCCCACCATTCACGTGATGGTGGCAGCATAATTCAACCGGTCATTAACATCGAAGTCCTCCGTGTCCTGTGATGTACAATTGGGAAAACTGGGTTGGTGCACGAAGTCTAGACTGGGGACACAACACTAGTAGAAGCTGCAATCTGGCTCTGAAGTGTTAAAATTGTGTAAACACCCATCAATAACAGCTGAAAAAGTCCAAGTCTGGAAGTAATGGAAGAGGCCTGCAACTCCTCAGGAGACTCAGCATCAGGGGTCTGTGCAGCTAAAGGCTTGGAGACTAAAGCCACAAGCAAAATCAGATAAACATCAGATAAACATTCTGCACAGGAAGGTGTAAAAGCACACTTATGATCTCTGCAGTCAGATTTAGCAATCAAAGTTGCTATTTTGCCATTTAACTTCTGCATGACTGTGGTGAAATCCTTACAGTAGAGACCTAAGAGGGGGTCATGCCCAATAGTATGGATGATTTCCAAGTATGGTATAGGCTAAAGCATAGAAACAAATTCAAGGATGTCAGTGATGTCTTTTCGAGGGTGCACTGCGGGCAGCACCAAAACAGTTAAAGCTGATCTCCCACGCCAACATTTTTTTTTCTCTTAAGTCCTAGTTAAATGGTTAACGCCAGTAATTTGCTACACTCACGTTTTCGGTGTCCCGCGGCCGCTCCGCTGCCATTCCGTGTGAAATATCAACTTATATTATGCCTTCCGTTTTCGTTTTAAAGCCCACAAGCCGGCACTTCCTTCTTCGGATGGATGCTGATGTCCCAGCATCCACCACTCGATCTCGCGCATGCGCACGAGCAAAGGTGGAGCAGCGGCTTGAGCGTCTGTGTTCCCATGACAATAACAAGCCTAGCAATTAGAAGTTACCGCCCCGTTGTGACACCGCGCGATACTTCATAACACGACTGCACAGTGAACACAGGGAGCTCTGGGACTTTTCCCTATGGGGTTGATTAGCTAAAGGAAAATTCACTGTGCACTACAAGTACACTTGGAAATGCAGTCACTGTAGATCAGAGAGGAAGCTCTGCTGATTTCAATCATGTGCAAGCAAGCACATCCCCCCCCCCCCTTGCATGTCCCCCTCAGATCTACAGCGACTGCACTTCCAACTGCACTTGCAGTGCACAGTGAATTTGCCTTTAGAAAATAAACCCCTATGTGTCTAGGATCTGACATGTTCCTCCCTAACACTGAATGCGGGGAAAGTGAGCACTTCAAACATTTCACCAAGCAGTCAATGTTCAGTCCCAGACCCCCTCTGGATGGAAGGAGAGGAGCCCGCAACGTTGCTGAAATACAATTGATCCTGCTGTAGGACCTTGACACATCATACAGTGCAGTTAGTTACACAGTGCTTTAGAGGTCCAATTTCTCGATCATTTTTAGACTTGGTATGTGCAGTGAAAGGCCACCTTTCAACTACTGCGTCAAATTCCTGCAAAATCTACAAGATAACTGTATTGAGTATTGATGGACCAGAGCGACACTTGCTGGAGATTACTGATGAGCTTGGGTTGGAGCTTAGGTTCAGTCTGAACCTGGAAGTTGGTTGTCATTGCTGGGCCAATAAGCTTTGGGTCTGAGGTTCCCACTCTACAGAGGATGTACACAAAGGGACGAACGTTCTCATACCAATACTGAGCTAACTATGTGGTAATGGACATAGTGGGGTTGATTTACTAAAAATGAAAACTGCAAAATCTAGTGAAGCTCTGCATAGAAACCAATCCGCTTCCAGTTTTTCTTTTTTTTTTTTTGTCAAAGCTTAAAGCTGGCTGAAGTTAGAAGATGAATGGCTACCATGCACAGCTGCTTTCGATTTTGCACTCTCCGGTTTTAGTAAATCACCCCCCTTAGATCAGGAATAAACGATTTCCTTGTTCTAGCATGTATGTAAGCTGAAGATGATGCTTCTTTTGCATGCTACTCACCCTGCTGCCACCAGCACTTGTTTGAGAGTCATCTGTTGTACTCAATTTTCGTGGTCTTCCTCTTCTGCCTGCTGGTCTTTCTTCTTCGGCTTCTGATGTTTCATCCGATTTCTTCCTTTTCAGATTAACATCTGCCACAATCCTGGGTCCAGACTGTCCCAATTCACCTGCACGCAATTCAGCTGCTGAATGTGCTGCAGGAGCAGCTTGCTCTGACAGCTGAGCTTTTTCATTTGAAATCTGCAAAGAAAATACATGCAAACATTAACAAATTAGAATTGTTATTACTGTTGGGTCCAGTCACAGTAAATAAATTATGTTTTACACAAGATGCAGGTAGGTCAATTATTTTTCACACTGGTCAAGTCTTTTTCTTTTGTTTATTTCCACCTCCCACAGGTTTTAGAAGCTTGCAACATCCAAGTGTTTTATATTTACATTACATAGCTAGCAGTAGGAGCAAGGTGACTTGATGGCAGCAAGGGGCAGATCATGGAAATCAATTAGGGAGGTCTTTTTGCTGAGAGATAAAAGGAAATTATGTCCCCCGAAAAAAAAAATGTAAATTTTGGGTGGACTGACAGATTAATACACAGAAAAGGCAAATATGGTACTAATATTTAGTTTAATCCCTGTGTTATTACTTATAAACTATACTTCTATTGCCTTCTAAGACTCCAAACTCCTGTGAATAAGGCTGAAACTCTTAGGCCCCCTTCACACGTGCGGACGAACGGTCTGCTTTTTCTAAGTCCGTAAACAGACTTAGAATGGGGCCATATGGGATCGCGTCCGTTAGCGGATGATGCATCCGCTAACGTCCGCAAAGATCCGCACCTGTCTGGATCCGGTTTTTCGGACGGAAAAAAACCCTATTTTTTATTTTTCTTCCGTCCGGCGGATCGGATCGGATGAATACGGACACACGGTCCGTATTCATCCGATTCCCCATAGGGGAGAGCGGAGAAAAGACAGGGCGTTCCCTGCACAGTGTGCGGGGACCGCCCTGTCCGCCGACAGCTCAGCGGGGATCCCCGCTGAGCCGACGGACACACACGGAGCGGACACAAAAATGGTCCGCTCCATGTGAAAGGAGCCTTAAGCTGCAGGAGGCTCATTTAGTTCACTAAAAGGTGTAATGCAAGCTGTGCTACAATACAATAACTTACTGATAGATTACTGATGAGTTGTATGAAAGCCTCTTGGTGTAGAAAAAAAATAAAAAAAATATTACAGTACCATCATCCTAGAAATCGATTTTGAATAGGACAAGGATTAATGGGACCCCAAAAGGCCCAAACATTTTTTTAGAGACGATATGGGGCAGGGGGACTATAGCGGACAGTACTAGGTAAAGAATAAAGGTAGTAGTAGAATAAAAGATATACGTTTATATCTTTTATTCTACTACTACCTTGTCCTATTCAAAATAGATTACTGATGAGCTTGGGTTTGGGCTTAGGTTCAGTCTGAACCTGGAAGTTGGTTGTCATTGCTGGGCCAATAAGCTTTGGGCATGAGGTTCCCTCTCTGCAGAGTATGTACACAAAGGGAAGAGGGTTCTCATGCCATTACTGAGCTAACTATGTGGTAATGGACATAGTGGGGTTGATTTACTAAAAATGAAAACTGCAAAATCTAGTGATGCTCTGCATAGAAACCAATCCGCTTCCATTTTATTTATTTTTTTGTCAAAGCTTAACAAGCTCAAGTTAGAAGATGAATGGCTACCATGCACAGCTTCACCAGATTTTACACTCCCCGGTTTTAGTAAATCACCCCCCTTAGGTCAGTAATAAACTGTTTCCTCGTTCTAGCATGTATGTAAGCTGAAGATGATGCTTCTTTTGCATGCTACTCACCCTGCTGCCACCAGCACTTGTTTGAGAGTCATCTGTTGTACTCAATTTTCGTGGTCTTCCTCTTCTGCCTGCTGGTCTTTCTTCTTCGGCTTCTGATGTTTCATCCGATTTCTTCCTTTTGAGATTAACATCTGTCTTTAAAGCTTGTCCTCTCTTTCTGTTAGCCACAGGGGTGGACACCTGGGGAGGCTCCTCTTTGGCTGCTGCTCTACTTGTCCTTCCTTTCCTTGGGGTAACTTCATCTGCTCTCTTCTTTGTACCCTGACTTTGTTCCTCTTCCACCTCTGTGTTTTCCGTCAGCTTTCCACTATCCTCGGTTGAGGTCTTTCTTCTTGTTCTTGAGGACGATCTTTCAGATTGTGAAAGCTCCTTATCTGGTATAATATCTCCCGCATGCTCACTTTCAGTTTTTTCATCTGCTTTCACATTTCTCCTTGTTCTTCGAGAGGTGTTTTGTCCAGCTGCATTTTCTTTAGTGGTATCTGTAGTGGTCTCTTCAACTACCTCTTCCTTTGAGAGCCTTCTTGTCCTCACAGATCTTTTGCCTTGGTCTTCTCCTAATTGTGCATCTTCCGATTTTGAATTTCTCCTTTTTCTGGTGATGGTTTCTTTCACAGTTTCTTCATCAACAATATCTTGCCCCTTGCTACCCCTTTGTGTTCTTTTTGTTGTTTGGGCTTCAGCTATGTTGGAACTCTCCAGACTTCCTTTATTCTCTTCTAATTTCTGCTCTTCTTTGTAGCCTTTTCGTGTCCTTCTTGGTAGCTTTCCCATGTTATCTTCCTCAGTCTTTCCAACTTCTGGTACATCTGGTTCTGGTTTTGGCGTTTCCTCTTTGGAATTTTTTCGTGTTCTTTTAGGAAGTGAGCTACTTCCTAAATTGTCTTCCAAAGTGCGTTCACTGTTTCTTTCTTTATTTTTCTGATTGCCTCCTAAATTTATGACACGCTTGGATCTCCCGATTGGCTCTTCCTTTTGTAAATCTTCTTTAACTTCTTCCTTCACATTCCTCCGCTGCTTTGTTGATCTTGTATCGGCAGAATTTTGATCACCTGGACTGGTTTTATTGGCTTCTTCATTTTGGCTTGCTTTTGTGTCTGCCCCTTTAGGTTTCTCATGTTCCAAAGTCTCTGAAGTGGAAATATGGGAAGTCCTTGTTCTTCTGCCTCTTGGACCTTTGTTTCCACCATCTTGCAAGTCATTGGTTCTGGGGGTTGGAATCTTGAAGTCATCTTGTGTTTCCAAATTAGTACCACTGGTTTCAGATTCCGTCTTATCATTGGATGTGGTTTCTTGTGTATTATCCTGTTTTGCTTTGGTAGCGGCTTGTCTTTTGCCTCTGACAGGCTTCTTGTTCTGAGGAGCAGAAATAGTCTCTAACTGTTCTGGGAGGTCCACAATCGTGGATTCATTCTTTTCAGTATTATTGGAAGACGTTGAGACTTTTTTATCCCCATTAGGCTCCAATAATGTTGAGGTAACATCTCTTTCTTGGTCGCTCTCCATTTGACCTACAATTGGCTCCATGGAGGTAGGTCCAGTCACATTCTCAAATTCTGATCTTAGACCTATCTTCTCAGGGTGATTATCTGAAAGGGTTTCAAAGACATCGCTCTTCTTACACTTCTCGGGGGCTGAGCCAAAGTCTTTTTTAGATTCATCTTGCTTTTCTTCTTCTTGCACCTTAACTATACTTTTCCTACTTGGTTGCTTTCTCCTTGTCTCATTATTTCCTGATGTTGATGGTTCAGCCTCTAAGGCTATTCTGCTGGATCTCTTTCGAGATGCTGTTGGGACAACCAATTCATTCTTTGTTTTAGCTTTGGTCTCAGATTCTTCAGTTGCTTTTCGCCTCCCTCTTCTTCTTCCATCTTTCTCTGGCTCAATCTCCTCCGTCGTTTCAGAGGCCACAATCCTGGGTCCAGACTGTCCCAATTCACCTGCACACAATTCAGCTGTTTCTTCTGGTGCTGAATGTGCTGCAGGAGCAGCTTGCTCTGACAGCTGAGCTTTTTCATTTGAAATCTGCAAAGAAAATACATGCAAACATTAACAAATTAGAATTGTTAATACTGTTGGGTCCAGTGACAGTAAATAAATTATGTTTTACACAAGATGCAGGTAAGTCAATTATTTTTCACACTGGTCAAGTCTTTTTCTTTTGTTTATTTCCACCTCCCACAGGTTTTAGAAACTTGCAACATCAAAGTGTTTTACATTTACATTACATAGCTAGCAGTAGGAGCAAGGTGGCTCGATGGCAGCAAGGAGCAGATCCTGGAAATCAATTAGGGAGGTCTTTTTGCTGAGAGATAAAAGGAAATTCTGTCCACCGAAAAAAGAAATGTACATTTTGGGTGGACTGACAGATTAATACACAGAAAAGGCAAATATGGTACTAATAATCAGTTTAATCCCTGTGTTATTACTTTTAAACTATACTTCTATTGCCTTCCAAGACTCCAAACTCCTGTGAACAAGGCTGAAACTCTTAAGCTGCAGGAGGCTCATTTAGTTCACTAAAAGTTGTAAAGTAAGCTGTGCTACAATAACTAAAAGTGAAAATACCAACAATGATAGAGATTGAAATAAGCCAATCCCCAGTCAATCACTTATGTAAAAAATGAAATTAAGAAATTGATGAAGAACCACATAGAAGAAAGTCTATAAACCCCCCTGGCGGTATTCCCGAGGCTGACTCGGGGTTACATTTTCATGCTGCGATCGGTAACCCCGAGCCAGACTCGGGCTCGCCTCGCTGAGTGCACAGACAGGGTTTACTTACCTTGTTCCTGGATCCAGCGATGCCAACACGCTGTGTGAGCGAGCGGGTGCTCGCTCGATTCACACAGCGTCCCCGTGTGCCGTCGATCTCCGTTCCCTGCGACGTTACGACGCACGGGGGCGGAGAAACGGCGCCATATTCAAAAAAGTAAACAAAACACATTACATACAGTACAATGTAATCTTATAGATTACAGTACTGTATGTAAAAAATACACACCCCCCTTGCCCCCAGTGCCCTACATGTCCTTTATATAATAAAAAGTGTTCTTTCTCCCTGCAAACTGTAGATTGTCCATAGCAACCAAAAGTGTCCCTTTATGTCAAAAATGGTTTTAGATCAGCTAAAAAACAGCGATAATAAATTATATTCACTTGCAGAATTTAGCGATAGCGATTTGTGGGGAAATTCGTCATAAAAATTAAAAAAAAAAAAATGACGGCGACAATTCTGCAACTGAGCAAATTTCAGTGATTTTGATTTCATTACATTATTGAATAATTTTTACTATAATTATATTATTATTTGTTATAATTATTTATTATATTATAATTTATAATTTTTTTTTTTTTTTAAATGTCATACCCGGGATGCCTATTAGACTTTTGTTTGGTCAGATTTAAGTAAGTTATTCCTAAGAATTACAAGCCTACAGTATAAAACGCGAAATTTCCATGCAAATAATGGTACCGCTTTCAGCACCTAAAATCTGAAAGAATCATACCGTCAGGGAGGTTAAGACAATCCACTGGGTCTTAGAAGTGAGAAAAATCATGTAGAAGAAAGTCTATAAAGATAAATCCAATAAGGTAAAGATAAATTAGATCTCTGAGTGTTAGCAGTTCAACTATTATCCAGCCTTTGCCTGATTCGGAGGAGTGTGACTGGTACCTGCAGGTCCAATTATACAGGCTGTTTTATCAGCCTGTTCGGGTAAGCACAAAAATTCTTACGGTGGTGGATCATGAGTGTTTTGTGGTGTGAAATTATATTCAGTATTTCCGATGGCACCTTCAAGTGTGGGACTTAATTTCATTTTCAAAACCTTATTGGATTTATCTTCATAGACTTTCTTCTACGTGTTTTTTCTCACTTCTAAGACCCCAGTGGATTGTCTTCATAGACTTTCTTCCACGTGGGTATTCAAATATTCACCAATTTCTTAATTTTATTTTTTACATAAGTGATTGACTGAGGATTGGCTTATTTCAATCTCTAACTATCATTGTTGGTATTTTCACTTTTAGTGATTGTATTGCAGCGCAGCTTGCTTTACACCTATTATGCTCCTATACATTTTTTCCACGTTTTAAGCTGCAGCTGATACTTTATTTTTAATTTTGGTATTTATATTTCTCTGTTAGCGCAGTATTACACTTCTTTCATTTAGTTCACTTCCCAAACAAGCACATCCATCACACAGAACAGTTGAGCAAATACTGTAACAAGAGTGTTGACACTATGTAACATTCTTGTTGAAGTAATAAAAATGTAAAGCTGAATTTTAGAAATTCTGGCACTTTCTAAAATGGAAACCAAGTGCAAAAGTCCATCTGTGCAACCACAAATAAAATACAAGAATAAAAAAACTTTACAACAAATAAATCTTCCGAGTTGCTATCACTGCCATTGGCTGCAAACACTGATCAGATGCTGGTTTTCTAGCATGTTCAAGTTGACAGAAGCTAGGCGTGAGACAAGGAGCTGTACAAACGAGCCGAAATTCCTGTCGAACCAACCATTTTTGTCAGATTTATCTCCTTGTGTATCCAGCTTAAAACAGATAATCTACAGCAGCCTAACAGTAGCCAGAGGGGCTATATCGGCTTGTGTGTGCGATTTCCAGCAGGGGACACATGAAGTGATTGAAAATGGCATGAATGGAAAAGCAGATGCCTGTCATATGCCTACCAAACTCCCAGTGGCACTTTCAAAACATAAATGTGTCACATAATTAATGAGATGGCACAGTGTATATGACAAGCATACATTTTGTGTATTCGACCATGAAATAAGCCCAAGCAGAAATAAGGATGATGATTCCCCATGTGGCAAAGTTGCAAGGTACATGAAAAAGAAAGAAAATGAAAAAGAAAGAAAATGTCACCATAGCAACACTTGGTGCCCCCTGTAATGTACAGAGATACCAGATACATTAGTGACACCAATGTAAAAATTACAAAATGTCGCAAGTTTTTTTAAATAAAGCTAGAGGAGGATAAGAAACATGTAATTCACTCTAATGACAGTCTCACAATATTGCCTTAGTTCCAGATACAATTAAAGTGGATGGAACTTCACCCAAAAGGGGAAGTTCTGCTTGTTTGCATCCTACCCACATCCACTGACACGTTTGGCACTTTTTGTGGGGGGAGGTTTTGACAGGTACCCGCTCCCACTTCCGGGTCAAATCAATGCAGTAATAATAATAATCTTCCTAGTGAGAAGAACTAAGGGAATATCCCAGATGGGTTCGAAAGGAGATATCTGCAGTACAGAAAGTACCCAATTAAGGAGTTCCACTCAAAAGTGATACTTCCACCCCACAGTGCCACATTTGGGGGGGGGGGGGTTGGGGTTGTAAAAGATTGTTTCATCTAAGCAAAAAGTGTCAGAAAAAGCCTGCAGGACTGTTAAGAGTCTTGAGGTAGAAAACTGTCGGATCCACCAAAGGCATAATGCATTTCTTAGTGAACTAATTTCCATGGGCTATTGTACGAATCTTTGCAGCAGAATGAGAGTGAGCCCAGTCCATGTACAAAGGATCCTTTAAATGAGGATGAATAACAAAAGGAATGAGGAAGTTGCGGCAGATGCCATGATCCAAATCATGAAAAATTTCGAGCAGAGGGCTCAAAAGCAGGAGTTTTAAATTGGTCTGGATTACCACTGAGAGAAAACTCACAAATTACTTTTGGGTCCGAGACTTGACGACCTTATGGTACCTGAAGCATAGATCCCTCCTCCGCTGCAAAATTCTCATCTCCTGCAGGTTGCTCCTCTGTTAATAAGGAACTGAAAGGCGGGGAAGAATGCTTCTACTTGTGACTCCAACCCAGAAAGGATTCCGGAAAGCTGGTGTTGTAGATCAGAAATGGCAGGTGAGAATTCCTCCATTGACACAAAGGAATTGGAGGAAGGTGCCCTGGAAGTAGTGAAAAGACCAGACATGTGGAGGGAGTCTGTGCCCCATGGAACTAAACCCAAGGGATATATTGTTATGGTAAGGAAAGAGTGCAGTCAACGGGGGGTGATCTGATGAAATGTTGCTTCCTCTCCTGCCCCAAGAGGAAGCAACATTTTGTGAAAACCGTCGGGCGGAACTTGTGTTACATCGGATCACCCCCCGTTGACTGCACTCTTTCCTTACCATATTGGCATATTGGTCAGGTTGTTTTCTTTCTCGTACATCACGGGACACAGAGCGGCATATTCATTACTATATGGGTTATATGGAGTACCTTCAGGTGTGGACACTGGCAATCTCAAACAAACAGGAAGTCCCTCCCTATATAACCCCCTCCCCTAGAGGGAGTCCCTCAGTTTTTTCGCCAGTGTCTTAGGTGTTGGTCACGGAATAGCTTTGCTCCACATCCTTGGGATTAAGGGCGGGCTAACCGGATCTGTCCAAGGAGCCTCAGTGCCAAAGTGGACAGTACCCGGGCCCCAAACCGTGGGGTTTTGCCTATAATGCTCCTCTTTGGAGGGCTGGACCCTGGGCCCAGGACTTGGAGTTTGTAAAGACCATAAGTTCCTGTTTGCCGGGGTGCTATATAGGTCCAGGACAGTGGGTACCTTCATAGGACCCCAGGGCCTGAAGGTCTACTACGCTACCCACGGAGATGGGAGAAGATTGGACCGTTTTGCAAAACGTCCTGCGGCATGGAGCAGGTAAGAGGGGAGCCTGCGGGACTTGGTTCGACAGCAGGCTCTCCAGGGGAGATCTTAAGGGGGGTAGCCTGAGTATGCTCTGCATTGGCACCATGGTCACTATGTCTGATAGACAGGATGCCCTGAAATGTTTCCCCCCCATAACTTGATCCCCCTACCTATCTAGGTATGTTTGCTAGCTACCTGCTGCTCGCTGGTTGAAGATCTTTTAAAAAAAAAAAAAAAAAAAAAAAAAAAAAGATCTGTCTCTAGGCTAAAGGGACTCCTTAGGGGCCTGTGTTAGCCTTACCTTGCCGGGATTCAAATCTGCCGCCTGATGCGTCCTCCAACCTGCATTCCTGGGCTCCAGAGTGCGTCTCCTCCTGGGCTCTCCTCCCCCGACAGTCGCGCGCGCATGCATATAGAAAATTTTCGCGCCGTTCGGGAGGGGGGGGGGGGGGGGGCGGGGAGTGTGACTGCAGTGTAGAATGGGCGTGCCTTTAATTGCTGTTATACACAGCAGGCGCGTTCTTAGCTCAGTTCAGAGCTGAGCTGGAAAGAGAGAGGACGTAGAGCTGGCAGCACAGTGACTCCCGGTGGCGAGAAGGGGTACTACATACTGGAGTCAGCTCCAATACTTTTTGTTAAGCCAAAATCCCCTTGGCAACAGGTTGAATGCTGGCAAACATGTTGGGGGTGGGGCTGTATGTGGTGAATAATATATAAAAGAAAACATACTGAGCCCCACCGGTTTTGGGGCATTAGTGATCCTATTGTCCCCTAAACCTTATTTTTTTGTACTCCTGGCTATAACAGTCTGTTGTTGTAAGCGGAGTCCTTCGGTTTTGTATTATGGCTTCCAAGGGTTCAGGATCAAAACAAAAAAAAAAATAAAAAAAATAAAAAAAAAAATAAAGAGAAAAGGCAAAGACAAAGGGGTTCCTCCTCTGGTTCTGATAATATGCCAATACTTTCCCCACAGGTTATTCCTATAGGGGTCACCCTGGATAAGCCATTAAGGGGGTCTGGTGCTGAGGCTGGCCCAGGTCGGCCCAACCCTGTGTTATCACAGAGGAGATGCTAGCCGTCACCCTAGGGGGGCTAGAGAAAAGAGGTTAACAGCTATGATCGCTGGCTCTTTTTCTGGCAAGAAGCGGACTAGATCCCCATCGCCAAAAGGGACAGAACCTAGAGGATCTACCACTGTAGAATCGTTTTCAGCCTCCCAGGCGGAGAGTCTGTGGGTCCAGTCTTTGACAGACATGGTCCGCTTGGCATTCAATTTGCCATTTCCAGAGCCTCAGGTTCCTGCGGTATCCTCTTTGGGTTCTTTTAAAAGCGCCTTTAAGCAACGCAGCTTTTCTGGCCCATCCTCTGTTAGAGGAATTGGTTTTTCCAGGATTGGGACGACCGGACAGAATTTTTTCTGCCGCCTAAAGCTGACGAGAGGGTAGTCTTTATGCACGTCTGCCAGGAAATATTTGTGCTTGCAGGCACTCTTTTCCCCTGACCAAGTGCTCTTTAAAAGGGGCCCGGATGGCTCAGTTGGTAGAGCATCGGACTTTTGATCTGAGGGTCCAGGGTTCAGGTCCCGGTTCGGGCACTGCTTTTCAACTACCCGTGAGGTCCTTGAGGCCGCATCTCCCGGAAAGCGCCCGATCTCGTCTGATCTCGGAGGCTAAGCAGGGTAGGGCCTGGTTAGTGCCTGGATGGGAGACCACCTGGAAGGTTTTCTGTTATTTACCCTATGGAAAAGACATTTTTCTAAAGAAAGGGGGCGCTCCCAACGGTGGACGCAGCCATCTCATGGGTAAATAAATCATTAACTGGCCTAAGGGGAAACATACAAATGTTTAAGGTCCCGGTCGATAAACGTTTAGAGACACTTTTTCCAGCATCCCTGGCTACAGCCAGCAGTGGCTACAATTGGAGTTTTTTTCAGGCATTAAGGAACCAGACAAAACAGATGCTTAGACATCCCTGCCCGATAGGCAGAGGAGTTATTGGATATTCCCAGAGCTCTGTGCTTTTTTCAGGCATTAAGGGTTACCTTCATGTACCAGGTCTTTCTGCCACATCAAATATTTTTGTTTTTACGCTTCGCAGTGATACAGCGTCACTTCCAATTTGTGGCGCCCCCCTTCGGGCTGGCTACGGCCCCCGGGTATTCACGAAGGTCCTAGCTCCTATTCTAGTCAGTCCAAAGGATCCAAGGGATCTCGGTCCTAGCATACCTGGACGACCTCTTAATCATAAGATCACTCGCTTCCTTGGTGGAATGCGTAGTAGCCCTCATGGTTCAGTACCTCGAGAGGTTCGGCTGAGTCCTAAACCGGGGAAAGATCAGCATTTCAACCTACAAAGCAGTTGGAATATCTCGGCACGAGATTAGACACAGAACAGAAGATGGATGTTCCTGCCCCTGGTAAAGGTCGAGGCTATCAAGAGATTGATTCAGTTGGTTCTAAGCAAAAAAGAGCCAACTATTCGCCTATGTATGCGATGGCCATGTTCGAGGCAATACCACACGCTTCCACGCTCGTGTCCTACAGGCAGCAATTCTAGCAGCTTGGTTCTGCCCAGTGGTCTGGAAGGCTGGAGAGCGGTCTTGAACAAGTTCACTCGCCAAGGAACTTGGGCAAAGGCGGAGAGGCAGCTGCTCATCAAGGTCTGGGAGTTCTGAGCGGCTCAGCTAGCCCTCCTGGCATAGACATCCAGATTACAGGGGTCCTCGGTGAGAAGTCATTCAGACAAGGCCACAGCGGTGGCATATAGGTGAACCACCAAGGGGGAACCAAGAGTCAAGCCACTCGGAGTGAGAGGAGCTTGGTTTTTCGGTGGGCAGAGGTTTATGTACCCTGCATATCGGCGACATTCATTCCCGAGGTGGACAACCTGCATGCGTACTTCCTAAGTCGCCAAACCCTGTCGCCGGGGGAGTGGTCTCTGCATCCACAAGTTTTTTCAGACAATCTGCCAGAAGTGGGGAGTGCCAGACGTGGAGATCATGGCATCAGGATTCAACAAGAAGCTAGACAGGTTCATGTCTCGAACGAGGGACCCTATGGCCTGCGGAACCGATGTGTTGGTTTGCCCTTGGCATCAATCATAACTTCTATATGCATTTCCCCCACTGCAGTTACTACCCCGCCTGCGGCGCAGGATCATACCACAGGCTGGTTATCCTGGTAGCCCCAGCTTGGTACCGGAGGGCATGGTACTCACTAGTCCTGAAATTGGCAGCGGGAGGCCCTTGGACTCTTCCTCTAGGGCCAGACCTACTCTCACAAGGCCCGATCCTCCACCCTGCATTGCGGCGTCTAAATTTGACGGCCTGGCGGCTGAATCCCTGATTCTCAGGGGTAGAGGTCTGTCTAGGCAGGTAATCCCTACCCTCATTGAGGCTAGAAAGCCGGCCTCCAGGGTAATTTTGTTACAGGGTTTGGAGGGCCTACGTAGGCTGGTGTGAGGCTAAGAGATGGGTTTCCCGCAAGTATACCATTGATAGAGTATTACGTTTCCTCCCGCTAGGAGTGGATAAAGGCCTGGCATTAAGCACGATCTAGGGACAGATTTCAGCCTTATCAGTGTGATTTCAGAGGCCGCTGGCCGCCCACTCGCTGGTTAAGATCTTCGTACAGGGAGTCTTACGTGTTAATCCTCCGGTCAAATCACCACTTTGTCCAGGGGACTTAAATCTTGTTCTGTCAACTCTACAGAAACAACCCCTTGAGCCGTTGGCTGAGGTACCTTGGTTTTACTGACTAGAAAGTCGGTATTTCTGATCACCATAGTTTCGGCCAGGAGAGTATCGGAATTGGCAGCCTTATCTTGTAAGGAACCATATCTCATTTTACATAAGGATAGAGCGGGGTTCCGTCCTCATTCTTCCTTTCTACCAAAGGTTATATCCAGTTTCCACCTGAACCAGGATGTGGTACTTCCATCCTTCTTCCAAAACCCACCTCTAGAAAGGAGGGGTTGCTGCATACGTTGGATATTGTCAGGGCCATAAAGGCCTATCTTAAAGCTACAGAGAAGGTTCGGAAAACAGATGTGGTGTTCGTTTTACCGGAAGGGCCCAAGATGGGTCAGGCAGCTGCTTGATCCACCATCGCAAGATGGATTAAACAATTAATCGTTCAGGCCTGCGGTTTGAAGAGGTTGCCTCCTCCTTTGTCGGCAAAGGCCCATTCTACCAGGGCCATGGGCACCTCCTGGGCAGCACATCATCATCAGATCTCTATGGCTCGAATATGCAAGGCAGCAACGTGGTCGTCAGTCCACATGTTTACAAAATTTTATCAAATGGACGTAAGAAGGAATGCGGATACAGCCTTTGGGCAGTCAGTACTACAGGCCGCGATTCAAGCTCCTCAGGATCTGAGGGGGCTCCCTTGATTTGATTTGAGATTTACATTTCTCGTTTAAGATTGGATTTACTAGTATTTGAGTATACCTCTAAATTAAATCCTTCTTTGGAAGATGTCTCCCTCCCCTCATTAAAGCATTGCTTTCGGACATCCCATATAGTAATGAATATGCCGCTCTGTGTCCCGTGATGTACGAGAAAGAAAAAGGGATTTTTAAATACAGCTTACCTGTAAAATCCTTTTCTTGGAGTACATCACGGGACACAGAGCTCCCACCCCTCTTTTTGGGAACATTTTGGGAGGCATACTGCTTGCTACAAAACTGAGGGACTCCCTCTAGGGGAGGGGGTTATATAGGGAGGGACTTCCTGTTTGTTTGAGATTGCCAGTGTCCACACCTGAAGGTACTCCATATAACCCATATAGTAATGAATATGCCGCTCTGTGTCCCGTGATGTACTCCAAGAAAAGGATTTTACAGGTAAGCTGTATTTAAAAATCCCTTTTTTTGGATTACTTCCGGCCGGAGGTCCAAATTGACATGCCTTTTTACACTGATACCATGTAAGTGCGTTTTTGTTTTTTTAATAAATATTTTCTATTACGGTGTTACACTATTGTGGCCCTTTGTGTTTCTCCATGTCACTTGGAAACCAAGTTTTCATCCAACTGTTTGAGACGGAGATTGACATCTGGTCCGGTCCAACTTCACCCTCCTAGAGACCACCCACATGCTTTCTGGGGTCTTCTTTTGAGTAAGAGAACGCCGGAAATCTGGTAAGCGGATATATTACCCTTATGGTGATCTCTTTACATTGGATTGTCACTACAGCATTTGATTTTGCACTTCATTGCACTGGTGTACTGGATCTACGTTGTTCTTCAAAGAATTTGATCACTTTTCTCTGCTTCTATGTTTGCATGGACAATTATTTATGACATTATTTTTGGATACATGTATTGACTTTCACATTTTTAGCGCATCTTGTTTTTTCCTTTTTTTGCTTTCACTGTTTAGATAACTACAGTAAGGTGCAGCTTTACTTGTTTCTCACAAGCATTTAGTTGCTCCCAATTTCAATTTTTTTAGTATATTAGCACAGTTGCTCTCCCACCATATATTGTTATGTCCATGTACCTTTCTACCCAATGAAAAGATTTGAGAAAATCACCAGACAATGCTAGACTGACATGCTGTCCGTTTTCATCAGCTCTCCCCATAGGAGACAGTGGCACTGCACAAGCCCCTCCCCGCTCAGTGAGCAGAGAGGGACTTGTCATCCGCCAGCTCAGCAGAGAGATCTCCCGCTGAGCCGGCGGACTTTGTAGCGACAGAGTCCGACTGTGTGGAAGAGGCCTAAGTGTTCATTTGGTGGTCAGGTGTTCCATTCATGAGAACATCATCACCATAAATAGCAATAGGGAGACAAAAGGAAAAGTATTTTTCTTAGCCTCACTAATGACAACATCTGCATACACAATGGGGGACATTTATCAATCCAGTCACATGGCAAACAATGCTAAACAGGAGCTCCAAGAGACACCATGAGACAGATTTACTACTAGGTTACAGCTGGAGTCATAACGTCCTTCTTTGGATGTTCTAAAGTCACGCTTGTAACTAAATGCAACTGGACCCGGACTACTTCTTAATTTTGCAAGTTTAGAGCGGACATCTGTATAGTCTTTAATAATAAATCTGTCATGGAATTTTGAAAACTGTTGCATTAGGCTGCCCAGTAATACAAACAACTTGAACACCTCTATGGCCTGCATTTGATATACTGTACCAACCAAGGTTTGAGAACCAATACATTAAATAAACACCACAATCTTCTCACCTCTGTACTCCTCTCAGGCTGCTCCTTTTTTCTACTTCTGCTCAGACCTACAATACACAACACAAATACAAAAGGCCTGTAAAATTATATATCTGCTTTAAAGTGGACTTATTACCAAAATCAACACTAAAATAGTGTTTACCTTAAGAAAGAAGACTGTACATGCTTACCTTTACCACTGCCGTGCCGCTGAAAGAGGCTTTGACGAGGAAACATCCTTTGAGGTTTTCTGGTAAACCAACACTTCTGAAAGTGTTGAACTTCTGTGCCACCCCCTCCCCCACCCAATCACTGCTTGCTCCAGGACAGAGTAGTGAAGCAAGAGGTTGGCAAAGGAAACATTGCCCCTGCAGCTATGAAATCCCAAAGAGTGCTGCCAGTCCAGCCCTTTTCTCCTTTGCTGGACTACAGAACATCTCCCCTTGTCTCCATAACAGAAGAGCTAGGTGTTTTTTGGTCCAGCAGAAAGGTGCACTGTATATGTTTTTTTTTTTTATATTCTCGATTGCTTAGACATGCACTTGCTGTCAGCAGATGTCATTACTGCACAGAAGGATTTTCCAGCATGATGGAATGTCTGTGACACAAGGTTGCGGTTTCGCTTTCCCACAAAGAAAAGGTAACACACGTTATACCTTGTGCGCACTGGATCCACACATTGGCTCAATCCGAGACAAAATATTGACAGATGAGTGCAAATGGATTTCTCACTTCCTGTTGACCACAAATATTCTACCTTTGGTCTGTGTGTCTCACAACAAATCTAAGAATATCATAGGAACTCACCCCTTTTAGAAGATGGCTTTCCTTTTCCTGTGTCAGTCAATTCAGTTTCCTCCTCCCCCACAGCCAAGATAGAAACACCAGTAGACTGTGCTTCTTTACTTGCTATGGACGCCACATCTGAGCTACAGGGCTGGGTGGCATCTTCAGTGGCATGTACTTCCAGGTTGCTTTGAGGGACATTAGCATCAGACACTAGAAGGTTTAGACTGTAGGCTTGGGTGGAATCATCCTCATTTACTTCTTTCTCCACGTTGCTCAGTTCATTGGGCGGGCTTTCAGTTGCTGGCACTGCCGATACATCTAGTTCAAGGTTGCTCAGTTCTGTGGGTGGGCCTTCGGTTAATGATGCTGCAGATATACCCGTTTCAAGGGTGCTGGATTCTGTGAGTGGGCTCTCGTTTGCTGGCACTGCTGATACATCTAGTTCAAGGTTGCTCAGTTCTGTGGGTGGGCCTTCGGTTAATGATGCTGCAGATATACCCGTTTCAAGGGTGCTGGATTCTGTGAGTGGGCTCTCGTTTGCTTGCTCAAGTGTGCTTGGTCCTGTGGGTGTGCTTTTTGTTGATGGTACTGGTGATGCATCTCTCTCTGGTATGCTTAGTCCTGTGGGTAGTATCTCTGTTGCAGGCACTTCTACACCTGGTCCCAGGGTGATTGGGTCTTTGGGTGGGTTTTCTGTTGCTGGCTCTGCTGATTCGGCAAGCTTAGTGTCTACATGGACAGCTAGGGAGGATGGGTCATGGTGTTCTTTGCCGTGTTCCTGTATGTTCGGAACTTCTAGGATGAAGGACTGTGTGGCTTCCAGCTCCAGTGGTGGTAGGTCCTGTTCATCTTCTGTTAAATCCTCTTGTGTTGAATCCTCTTTCACTTCACTGGTCTCAATTTGTTGCTGAAGGCCCTTCATCCAAACCGCAACTGGAACATCTCGTTTCAGGAGTAACAAAGTCCCTGTATCAGCTGGAGGGTTAGCTGACAAACACTGAGAGACTGGTTCAGTGTCTTCTTCTATTATTGCTCCATGAGGTGGCTCCTGATCCTTCTGCCTTGATCCCTCCACACTACTGGTAGGTTGAGTGTCTTGCTGGTTATCCATGACTTGTTCTTCAAGTTGAGGAGTCTCCTTGAAGTCAGAACCTGGTGACTGGTCCAGCCCAACACAGAACAGCTGAGTCTCGGCTATGGCATTTTCATCAATCTCCTCCTCGGATTTGTCCACTAAAAATGAAATATTGATTAAAAAAAATATATATAATAGCCAAATATCTAATAAAAAAATGTAAGTATAACTTCCTTAGAGTAAATGTGTAGCGATGAATGATGGGAAAGCACTACAGATTTCACCTGTATAGTTTTGTAATTTTTCTGCAGCCAATGATACACTTACTACAGTGCCTTGCGAAAGTATTCGGCCCCCTTGAACTTTGCGACCTTTTGCCGCATTTCAGGCTTCAAACAAAGATATAAAACTGTAATTTCTTTGTGAAGAACCAACAACAAGTGGGACACAATCATGAAGTGAAACTAAATTTAGTGGATATTTCAAACTTTTTTAACAATAAAAAAACTGAAAAATTGGGCGTGCAAAATTATTCAGCCCCCTTAAGTTAATACTTTGTAGCGCCACCTTTTGCTGCGATTACAGCTGTAAGTCGCTTGGGGTATGTCTCTATCAGTTTTGCACATCGAGAGACTGAAATTTTTGCCCATTCCTCCTTGCAAAACAGCTTGAGCTCAGTGAGGTTGGATGGAGAGCGTTTGTGAACAGCAGTTTTCAGTTCTTTCCACAGATTCTCGATTGGATTCAGGTCTGGACTTTGACTTGGCCATTCTAACACCTGGATATGTTTATTTGTGAACCATTCCATTGTACATTTTGCTTTATGTTTTGGATCATTGTCTTGTTGGAAGACAAATCTCCATCCCAGTCTCAGGTCTTTTGCAGACTCCATCAGGTTTTCTTTCAGAATGGTCCTGTATTTGGCTCCATCCATCTGCCTATCAATTTTAACCATATTCCCTGTCCCTGCTGAAGAAAAGCAGGCCCAAACCATGATGCTGCCACCACCATGTTTGACAGCGGGGATGGCGTGTTCAGGTTAATGAGCGGTGTTGCTTTTACGCCAAAAATAACGTTTTGCATTGTTGCAAAAAGTTCGATTTTTGTTTCATCTGACCAGAGCACCTTCTTCCACATGTTTGGTGTGTCTCCCAGGTGGCTTGTGGCAAACTTTAAACAACACTTTTTATGGATATCTTTAAGAAATGTCTTTCTTGCCACTCTTCCATAAAGGCCAGATTTGTGCAGTATACGACCGATTGTTGTCCTATGTACAGAGTCTCTCACCTCAGCTGTAGATCTCTGCAGTGCATCCAGAGTGATCATGGGCCTCTTGGCTGCATCTCTGATCAGTCTTCTTCTTGTATGAGCTGAAAGTTTAGAGCAGGGATCCTCAAACTACGGCCCTCCAGATGTTGTAGAACTACACATCCCATGAGGCATTGTAACACACTGACATTCACAGACATGACTAGGCATTATGGGAATTGTAGTTCCTGAACAACTGGAGGGCCGTAGTTTGAAGACCCATGGTTTAGAGGGACGGCCAGGTCTTCATAGATTTGCAGTGGTCTGATACTCCTTCCATTTCAATATTATCGCGTGCACAGTGCTCCTTGGGATGTTTAAAGCTTGGGAAATCTTTTTGTATCCAAATCCGGCTTTAAACTTCTCCACAGCAGTATCTCGGATCTGCTTGGCGTGTTCCTTGTTCTTTATGATGCTCTCTGCGCTTTAAACAGACCTCTGAGACTATCACAGTGCAGGTGCATTTATACAGAGACTTAATTACACACAGGTGGATTTCGTTCCACTTCATGATTGTGTCCCACTTGTTGTTGATTCTTCACAAAAAATTACAGTTTTATATCTTTATGTTTGAAGCCTGAAATGTGGCAAAATGTCGCAAAGTTCAAGGGGGCTGAATACTTTCGCAAGGCACTGTAACTAGCCTATCACCCTTTTCGCGTTTTCATTTAGAACCCCATTACTGACAAAATATGAATTAACACTAAACCCTCCCTTGTACCCTCTCTAACCACTTTTGAAAACTTTGTTTTTATTTTTATCAGTAGAAACAAGATATAATCACCACCGTTTTCAGGTGCAGATGACCGTTAGTCCTGCATTTTAAATCTGCACATGACCGCCGCTCCCCTACAGGCCCCTATGCTGATGTCAGTTACCTTGTGCATCCTGAGAGAACCTTGCCACCGGACATCCTATAGCAGTGGTCCTCAAACTTCTAGTGCCGTGACCCCTTGATAAAATTAAATTTCCCAAGTTGTAAAATTATTTTCGCAGCGTGGGTTGTCAGCACCCAAGGCAAGACAAGTAATTTGCGCCCCTAACCCACGACATTTAGCGCTCCTCGAGTCCCTTCCACTCGTACAGTATTAAAACCCTTTATGGTACATTTTAGGATGTACCCCTCTTTCTCTTTGCACTTCTTTTATCTCTTTCTATCCTAATTTTTTGTTTGTCCCCCCCCCCATGCCTCTCTCTAGCTGTCTGGTTCTTTCTCTTATTCTTGCTCTCCCTTTTTCTTTGTTCCGCCCCCTCTTTTCCTATTTTTTATTTTTACTCCTTCTCTTCTTGGTGGGGGAATGGGATGAGTGGCAGTGCTGGGGGGGAGGGGGGGGGGGGGGGTTCTGATCAGCCAACTTAGGTGCTCTTGATCAAAGTCATCTGCTAATTTGAGAACTCTAGTGGGGACTTTTAATGGCAACTATGTGTGATACTCACTGTTTCTCCAATTTCAATGTGTCTCTGACTTTGTGGTGTCTCGTAGCAGTGGTACCCATGCCAAAATCAGGAGATCGGGTCTCCTTCAGCCCCTCACCTTCACATTCCTCACCAGTCAGCTGACCTCTAGTCTCTGCCCCCCAGCCATGCCATGAACTGAATGGGTAGCTGCAAAGAGGCTGGGAGCCGCTAGGCAGCCACGAAAAGGCTGGGAGAGCAGTGCAGGCTTCAGGAACAGCCCAGGATTCAGTGACCCCTGGCAATGGAAAGTGACAGAAACACAGACTGCAGCTTCTCCCCTCTGGCACCAAACTGGTTAACAGATATACAGCGGGTAAAATAAGTATTGAACACGTCACCATTTTTCTAGGTAAATATATTTCTAAAGGTGATAATGACACAAATATTTCACCACGTCGGTAACAACCCATTCAATCCACACATACAAAGAAACCAAAACAAAATAAGTTCATAAAATTAACCACTTCCCATCCTGCCTACAATAATATGACGGCCACAAGGTGGCACTGCCATCCTGGGTGGCCGTTATATGACATCTTTGGGCCTCCCGGCCACTAGGGGGCACACGCCTCACTTGGGTGCCGATGTGCGTGCCTGGCGGCCGCGATGTCCACCGGGTACCCGCGATCGGCAGTTACAGAGCCAGGGACGTGGATCTATGAGACTGGGATATTTATTATAGCAAAAAGTAAAAAATATTGTGTTTTTTTTCAAAATTGGCAGTCTTTTTTGTTTATAGTGAAAAAAAAAAAAAAATGATCAAATACCACCAAAAGAAAGCTCTATTTGTAGGGAAAAAAAAAAGGACGTAAATTTTGTTTGGGAGCCACGTCGCACGCCCGCGCAATTGTTATTCAAAGCATGACAGTGCTGAAAGCTGAAAATTTACCTGGGCAGGAAGGGGGTGAAAATGCCCGGTATTGAATGGTTAAGTTTTGTGTAATGAAATGGAATGACACAAAGGCATGAAATGCAAAGACATCAGTTGAAATCTATCAGTACTGTATATACTCAAGTATAAGCCAAGTTTTTCAGCCCTTTTTTGTGGCTGAAAATGACCCCCCTCGGCTTATACTCGAGTGAGTACCTGCCAGTCCATTGCCACCTGACCTCACGTTGCCCATTGCAGAATCCGATCTGTGTACCCAAGTCTGTGACATAGACGGCGGCCGTGCAGTTTTAAAAACTCACACTTCTCCTTGTGCTGTTCCATGATAGGCGGAACATTCGGTTTCCCAGCAAACACTGTGTTCGCCCTCTCGTTTATCACAAACGAGAGGGCGATCGTGATAGGCGGAACACTGAACACAGTGTTTGCTGGGAAACCGAGTGTTCCGCCGATCACGGAACAGCACAAGGAGAAGCGTGAGTTCTCCTCAGACTTGGGTACACAGATTGGATTCTGCAAATGGGCACAGTGAGGTCAGGCTGCAAATGGGCACAGTGAGGTCAGGCTGCAAATGGGCACAGTGAGGTCAGGCTGCAAATGGGCACAGTGAGGTCAAGCTGCAAATGGGCACAGTGAGGTCAGGCTGCAAATGGGCATTGTTGACCCTGTCGGCTTATACTCAAGTCAATACGTTTTCCCAATTTTTTTGTGGTAAAATTAGGTCCTCGGATTATACTTGGGTTGGCTTATACGGTAATTAAAAAGCAATCCTGCCCCTTGTCAGTGAAAATTCATATCAGTTGCTTCAGTCTCAACTGATGGCCTACAATAAGGTGCCTCGTTGCTAAGTTGTCACACAAGAAACATCTCATGATGGGTAAAAGCAAAGAGCTTTCTCAAGACCTTTCCAACCTTATTGTTGCAAAACATACTGATGGCATTGGTAACAGAAGGATTTCTAAAACTTCTGAATGTTCCAGTGAGCACTGTTGGAGCCATAATCCGGAAGTGGAAAGAACATTATTTCACCATAAACTGGCCACGACCAGGTGCGCTTCACAATATTTCTTCCAGAGGAGTGAAAATGATTATCAGAAGAGTTGTCCAAGAACCAAGGACCACTCAGATAGCTTTATACAGACCTGGAATTAGCAGGTACAACTGTTTCAAAGAAAACAACAAGTAATGCGATCAACCACCATGGTTGGTGGCCACAGAATGTCATTCATGCAACAAAGCTTTATGCCTCCTAGCAATGGCACTCCTTCTCCGAGTCTCCTAAGAAGCAATGCATTAAAGCAGCCTGGTATTAAGGTTAATTAACCACCTCCCACTCAGCCAATGCACAGATGCAGATGGGTGGGACAGGGGTTACTCTGAGGATGCACCTGTGCATGCTCCCAATTTTGCAATGCAATCTGTAAGAATGGTGTACCCAGCTGCTGTTTTGTACCCCTCTATGCTATATAGGCTGTGAAAGTCTAACACACGTGGTATCCCCATACTCAGGAGACATAGCAGAAAGTGGTTTGGGGTGGGGGGCATACGATTAGTGAACAGCTGAATGACTCGGATGCGAATTAATGAAATAATTAATGAAAAACTTTTCCCAGAATTCTTACTGACTCCCAACCTACATTTGTAGGGACTTCAGAACTGTGGCTTAATTGTGCCCTGCCCTCTTTAAAGAATAATTTCCCTTTCCGTAGCATGTTGAATTCAGGGGTGTCCAAACTTTTTTCGAAAAGGGCCAGATTTGCTGAAGTGAACATACAACCATTTTGCCTGACATTCTTTGAACCATTAAAATTCGGTCTAAGTGTGTTCGTCCGAGCACCAATACAACACCCAACAAGAATTATCTTGCCTTTGGGGCTGTGTGCGAGTAAAGAGATGAGCTCGGGCGTATTATCTGGATATACCGTATTTATTGGCATATAACACGCACCTTCACTTTAAGAGCGAAGTTTCAGGGAAAAAAATAATAATTTAAATAAAGAACTGTGACGCATAATAAGGGTCAGTGCCCATCTGCAGCCTCACAAGTGCCATTAATGTAGCCTCACAAGTGCCATTAATGTAGCCTCACCATTTCTAGGAATGCAGCACTTACCATTGTCAGGAATGCACTCACGAGTGCCAAAGATTAATTACAAGGAAAGCTCCTGTTTACACAGCGGCCTCTTTAATAGAAAGTCTCGCCTCCTTTGATGGACAGAACAGTTGTTCAAATGGCAGCACGGCACTTTCTATTACAGAGGCCACCCGTAAAAAGGAAATTCTCCTGTGTGTCTATGGCTCATGTCCCGCCTCCTCCCTGTCCCGTTCCAAGGCATATACATCTTTTGTGGCCCCGGCTCTGGGAGATCGTCGGGGGCCATAAAACATATATATGTCCAAGTAACCAGATGGGCCGTTCAAAACGCGGGCAAGACTTTGAACATGTCTGCTCTAGGTAGTTCATTGTTTCTTCCTGTCAGTGTGTAACTGCCAACTTGTACGAGGTATTGGCAGACAACTTATACAGACAGTCTGCCGGAGTTCTGCATTGCACCCAAAATCTGTTTTTCAGGCTCCTAGTAAAAAAAAATGTAAATAAATGCACTTTTTTACCTGCAAAAAGATGTGAATTTTTTTACAAAAAGGTGAACTTATCATTTAAGCTCAACAAGCCTATCTTACTTCCAAGCCACCTACTTTGATTGGAACCCTAGTTCGTGGGGAGCTCTTCCCTGATTTCCCCCCCCCCACCCCTTTCCCCCCTTCTCTTGCTTCCCTCAACAAATGTTGACTACTTCACCTTCCCGAGGCAACCCATTATACCGTCTGTCCATAATCTTTGGCGTAGATTAGCAATGCGTGCCTCTTCACTGCTTCCACTGATTCACTATTCTGATTTCTACCATTATAACTAGATGTCAACTGATGTCATTGCCCCTGTGTGGGCCTAACACAGTTATGATTTCTGCATTTGAAATTCTCAATAAAAATCACTGAACACAAAAAAAATGAAAAAAATACCAATGTTCCCTAAAAAAAATTTTTTTGTTAGTAATAAAAGGCAATATAAAGTAGAGGTACTTACACGTTACAGCAGAGATCTGCAGAACTCCTACAGGATCTGAAGGACCTGTACAATAACAAGAGGGTTTAAACGGACAGCAGTGCAAAGAAGGATTATTTAAGACATAAAAAGTCTTCCATATGGCTGATCACATGGACAGAACAATGTTGACCGAGAGAAGTTAAAATATTTTAAAATGCGAGAATAACATTCACAAATACTACAATGATTCAAACCAAATTTGGAGTTGCTATCATTCAACCATCTACAACAAATATGCCAAACACAAGGCCTGCATGCCGAAACCGACCAGCTAGGCCAATTCACGTGTTTCTAGCACCTCTTCTTGTCTCTGCCCCCACCTTGACTCAGCAGTCGGCAGCAAAATAGAGGACAAAACTTCTCCGCCAGATCCTGTACTTTTCCGTGTGGCTGCAGAGAGGCTGTTCTCTGATCCCCGCCCCCTTCAGTTGGCAGCAAAGAAGACCGAGTTTCTACAGATCCTGTTCAGCTGCAGCATCCTCTCTTCTCTGCCACCCCAAGACTCAGCATTACGCAGACGCCAGCAACTGGAGTTTGGTCCTCCTCCAAACCCTGCACTTTCTTCTTCCCAGTCCCAGCACAAGGTAAGGGAGGTGCACTGGGGTGTAAGCGAGAGAGACTCTTGACTTCTGATGGTGGGGGAGTTCTTGAGATCTGAAGTAAGGGGTGCTCTGTACATCTGCTTATAATTATTATGAGAAGAATACAATTCTATGCCAGTTAAAATGAAGGGTCACACACTGATGGTACCATCCACAAGAAACTTGGAGACTGCTCAGACAGAACACCATGGCAGAACCGTTTTCTGTCTGAGCAGTCTCCAATAAAGTTTCTTGTGGATGATACCAGCGGTGTGCGACTCTCCTTTGGCTGCAAGATTCAGGTTCTGATTATCAATAAAAGAGGCTTACGTTTAAATGTATGTGGCTCTGCCCATGTGGAACTCAGGATGTATGCCTGCGTGGCTTCCTCTTCATCTGAAAGAGCAAAGCAAAACCAAGTCATCAAAGCTTTAAAACTGAATTATGGGCAAAACCCAAAAATACAATACAAAACAGTAATTTCCTGTTATAGGGTGACAACGCTCTGTCTCCATTCGCAATTTTACTTCTGCATTGTCACCCTGTCACATGACATGAGCTTCTGATGGAGACAACAAGTACACATTTCACAGGCAATGTGTACTGTTGTCATCACCAGGAAAGCAGCCCTTAGAAATACTATGTAAACATCATGGAGTAAACATGAAGTAGTTTAAAAATATGAAAAATATGTACAGTATCTCACAAAAATAAGTACACCTCTCACATTTTTATAAATATTTTATTATCTTTTCATGTGACAACACAGAAGAAATGACACTTTGCTACAATGTAAAGTAGTGAGTGTACAGCTTGTATAACAGTGTAAATTTGCTGTCCCCTCAAAATAACTCAACAAATATTTAAACCGCTGGCAACAAAAAATTAAAAATGTCCAAATTGGGCCCAATTAGCCATTTTCCCTCCCTGGTTTCATGTGATTTGTTAGTGTTACAAATTGTCAGGTGTGAATGGGGAGTAGGTGTGTTAAATTTGGTGTTATCGCTCTCACTCTCTCATACTGGTCACTGGAAGTTCAACATGGCACCTCATGGCAAAGAGCTCCATGAGGATCTAAAAAAATAAATGTTTCTCTACATAAAGATGGCCTAGGCCAGTGATGGAAAACCTTGGCACCCCAGATGTTTTGGAACTACATTTCCCATGATGCTCATGCACTTTGAAATGTAGTCCTCCCTTCAAAGACTGGGCCATGTATTCCAACATGATAACAACCCCAAACACACCTCCAAGATGACTTTGGGCCCAATTTGGCTATTTTGTACCAGGTTATCCTGTAAATGACACACTTTCTGCTGAGAAGGGCTACACTCATTCCAACACTCTCTATAAAAAGGAATCCATTGTTACCGCGGCTTCTCTACTAATTTGAACTACAAACACAATTTCCTCTCCATCCCAAAGAAATGGTGGATAAAGGATTTTTTGGATTACAGAAGATAGCCTGAAAAGAGTGTAAGGCCGCGTACACACGTACGAGAACCTCGTTGGGCTAAACTCATCGTTCCGCCCGACGAGGTTCTCCGGCGGCCGTCGAGTTCGTCGACCAGGCTGTCGAAAAAGGCGTCAAGCCATTAGTCCCGATGGCCCATCGAGCAAATAGAGAACCTGCTCTCTATTTTGGCTCGACGCCTCGCTCGTCAGTTTGCTCGGCAAAAACGTACACACGATCGAGCTTCTCGGCAGAATATGGATCCCAACAAGCTTCTCGCTGGATTCTGCCGAGAAGCTCGGTCGTGTGTACGGGGCCTAAGATGGTTTATGACTTTAGTCACAGAAAGTGAAAAAAAAAGGACACTACGGTGGGACGGGAGACCGAGGCGCAGAACCGCGGAGGGGGGATAACAATCGCAGCGGTTGTTATCATGAGAGAGCCCACTGCTAGCTCTAAAAAAAATGGTACCGTCAATCAAATGATGTACAGGTACGTACTTGTTGTTTACAAAGTTAGAATAATTTTTTTGCTAGAAAATTTAGAGCCCCCAAATATTATATATATTTTCTTTTCTAACACCCTAGAGAATAAAATGGTGGCCGTTGCAATACTTTGTCCCACCATATTTGCTCATAGGCCTTACAAGTGCTTACACTTTTTAATTAAAAAAAAAATAGGACGTGATCGTCTCTGCCGTTACCCGCGGGTCCGGTAATCGGTGGAGACAACCGGAGCGTGGCGGGAGGGCACCTCTCCCACCACCGATAAAAGTGATCTTGCTGCAGGGACCACTTTTATCTTAAAGTGAAACTCATCCTGTTCCCCAAAATACCGGGGTTATGGCAGCTAGCTGCTGCCATAACAACGGCATTTAGCATCAAAACACCGACGTACCGGTACATCGTTTTGCGCAAAGTGGTTAAATTAGTTCTAAAGTTAAAACGTTTTTTTACCTTAATGTTATGCATTAAAAAAAGTGATTCTAAAGCTTTATTTTTTTTATTCAAAAATAACAAACATGTCATATTCATCTGCTCTGTGCAACAATTTTGCACAGAGCAGCTCCTAGAGTCCCCGGCCTGCTCCCCCTTCTCTCACAAGCTAGGGTGAGAGCAGCAGGAGCCAGTCAAAGTCTGTGAGAAGGAAGCAGCCAAGCCCTGCTGTGTGTGTCTATGGACGCACACAGCCCAGCTTCGGAGCATGACTGCAATTTATAAAAAACTGTGCTATTACCTGGCAAGTCTTCCTCAGGTTCCTGTGGTTCTTCTAAGAAGCACTGTGTGGCCATTAACTCATAGTCAGCACCTGCAAGGCACAATTACACAAAACCAACATAAGTAATGAAATTGTCTTAGGCCTCGTACACACGATTAAATGTGTCTGTTCAAATCGGTCGGACCGACCGATTTGAACAGATCTGTCTGCTAATATTAAACCCTAAACCAAAAACATAATATACTGCAGCTTACCAGATTCTTCTCTTGCTCCCCACCCCTCCTAACAAAATTTGATTACCTTACCTTCCTGAGGCAACCCATTATACCGTCAGTCCATAATCTTTGGTGTAGATTAGCAATGCTTGCCTCTTTAATGCATAGTATTTGTACGAAAACAAATTGTGTGAGCAAGACCACGCAAGCTCGGAAATGAAAGAATACATTACCATACTTTACATCACCTCTGAAGTTGTATTCAGGCTATTGAGAATTTTTGTATCTTTACAAAGCAAACGCTTTGTTTTCGATATGAGATTAGCATGCAGGAAAAAAACAAAAAACTATTATTTGTCCAATATTCTCACTGTGTACTAGGCATTGGCCTCTGATTAATTTGCAGTTGCCATGGTGCTGCACATGTAATCAGCCGCAACATCCGCCATTTGATGGCTTGACTGTTCGACTGATGCATAAGAACACTAGTCGAGTTATCATTCCAGGCATGCCTTGAATGTAACCGTTTTTTTGTTGGGTTTAGTTCCCCTTTAAATACTTCCCCAGCCAAAAAAAGGGATTTTTAATAACAGCTTACCTGTAAAATCCTTTTCTTGGAGTACATCACGGGACACAGAGCGCATAGCCATTACATATGGGTTATATGGAGTACCTTCAGGTGTGGACACTGGTGTAATCAACTTCACAGGAAGTTCCTCCCTATATAACCCCCTCCCACTGAGAGTGCTTTAGTTTTGTAGCAAGCAATTTCTCTGAGGTTACACAATGTTCCCACAAAGAGGGGTGGGAGCTCTGTGTCCCGTGATGTACTCCAAGAAAAGGATTTTACAGGTAAGCTGTTATTAAAAATCCCTTTTTCTTGATCGTACATCACGGGACACAGAGCGCATAGCCATTACATATGGGATGTCCCAAAGCAATGCTCTATGAAGGGAGGGAGACCGTAAGGCAAAAAATAGCCAAACAGAAACTATATCAGGAGGTAAAATAGCTCCACCAACAGAAAAAGGGGGCGTGAACCGGGCCAGAGGATTCTATACTGCTGCCCGTAGGACCGCCTGCCCAAATGCTGCGTCCGCAGCCTTTGTGACGTCCAACTTATAAAATTTAGTAAACGTATGTACGGAAGACCAGGTTGCCGCTTTGCAAACCTGTGCCATAGAGATCTGATGGTGTGCCGCCCAAGAGGCACTCATGGCCCTCGTAGAATGGGCTTTAACTGATAAGGGAGGTGGAACGCGCTTCAGACCATAGGCCTGAAAAATCAGCTGCTTAATCCACCTAGCCAAGGAAGACTTGGCAGCCGGCTGACCCTTCTTGGGGCCATCCGGAAGAATGAAAAGCACATCTGTTTTCCTAATCTTTTCTGTAGCCTTGAGATAAACCCTCATGGCTCGGACCACATCCAAAGTATGAAGCAATCTTTCCTCTCTGGACTGGGGAGTAGGAAAGAAGGATGGTAGGACTAGGTCCTGATTCAAGTGAAAACTGGATATGACCTTAGGAAGGAAAGAAGGCTGAGGCCGCAGAACCACTCTGTCCTTATGCAGAATAAGGTACGGTTCCCTGCAAGACAAGGCTGCCAGCTCGGAGACCCTTCTGGCCGAAGCCATAGCCACCAAGAAAACCAACTTTCGGGTTAGCAGCACAAGAGGGATTTCTGTCAGAGGTTCAAACGGCTGCTTTTGTAAAGCTGACAAGACCAGATTTAAATTCCAGGGGCAGAGGGGAGCTCTAATAGGGGGATTTACATGCAAGACCCCCTGCAAAAAGGTTTTTACAAGCGAATGTGTGGCCAAAGGCCTTTGAAACCATATCGATAAGGCAGACACCTGCCCCTTTAGAGTACTAAGAGCCAACCCCTTGTCAACGCCAACCTGGAGGAATCGCAAGATCCTGTCAATAAAAAACTTGCGAGGATGCCCTCCTTGAGACTCGCACCACTCCACATAGGTTCTCCAGACTCTGTAATAGATATTTCTAGAGACTGGCTTTCTAGCTTGAATTAACGTAGATATGACTTGGGCCGAGAGGCCTCTGCCCTTAAGAATTAGAGATTCAGCCGCCAAGCCATCAAATTTAGCTGCTGTGAAGCAGGGTGGTAGATCGGGCCCTGAGACAGCAGATCTGGGCGCAGGGGGAGTGGCCACGGTGCCCTTACTGACATCCTCACGATGAGTGCGTACCAAGCCCTTCTGGGCCAGGCTGGGGCCACCAGGATCACCGGCCTGCGCTCCACCCTGATCCTTCGTAGAAGGCGGGGAATCATCTGTAGTGGAGGGAACGCATACAGGAGAGAAAACTGGTGCCAGGGGCAAACCAACGCATCGGTCCCGTAGGCCGAGGGGTCCCTGGCTCGGGATACAAATTTGTCCAATTTCTTGTTGAATCTTGTTGCCATGATGTCCACATCGGGAACTCCGAATCTTTGGCAAATCTCTTGGAATACCTGGGGGTGAAGAGACCACTCTCCCGGGAGCAACTGTTGACGACTCAAAAAATCTGCTTGAGAATTGTCTATCCCTGGGATGAACACTGCTGAGATGCAGGGTACATGGGCTTCGGCCCATGCAAAAATTAGGTTTACTTCCCTTTGAGCCGCCAGGCTCTTTGTGCCCCCCTGGTGGTTTATGTATGCCACCGCCGTGGCATTGTCGGACTGTATCCTTACTGGCAGACCCTGCAGGGGGAGAGTCCAGGCGACCAGGGCCAACCGAACAGCTCTGATCTCTAGGACATTGATGGGAAGCAGACTTTCTGCCTCTGACCACTGTCCCTGCTGGGTCCGTTTTCCTAAGATTGCCCCCCAACCTGTTAGGCTGGCATCTGTGGTTACTATTTTCCACGAGATGGGGCAAAAGGTTTTCCCTTTTGATAATTTTTGAGGGATCAGCCACCAGTACAGGCTGTGCCTGACTTCTGGAGAAAGAACTAATGGACGGTCTAATGCCTGTATGGACTTGTTCCAAGCAGAGAGAATAGCTGCTTGCAGAATTCTGGTATGGATCTGGGCGTAGGGCGCTGCTTCGAAGGCGGCCACCATCTTCCCCAGCAGTCGCATGCATAGGCGAATAGTCGGCTTCTTTTTGCCTAAGACTATTTGAATCGTTTGAATCAACGACCTGATCTTCTCTTGAGGTAAAAATACCTTCTGGCATTCTGTATCTAACCGAAAGCCTAGATATTCCAACTGTCTTGTGGGATGTAACCTTGATTTTTCTTGGTTCACAATCCACCCGAACTCTTCTAGATGCCGCACTGTGCGGACTACTGCATGATTGAGGTTGGAAGCTGAACTGTCGATAACCAGGAGATCGTCCAGGTATGCTAGGACCAAGATGCCTTCTGTCCTTAGGACGGCTAGCACCGGGGCTAACACCTTTGTGAATACCCGTGGAGCTGTTGCCAACCCGAAAGGGAGGGCTACGAACTGATAATGACTTTGGTTTATCGTAAAACGAAGAAACTTGTGATGTGCTGGGTAAATTGGCACATGCAGATATGCATCCTTTATGTCTATAGATGCTAGGAAGTCGCCCTGATGCAGGCTGGTTGTCACTGAACGTATGGAGTCCATACGGAAGGTCTGAATCCTTAGAAAGCGATTTAGGCGTTTGAGGTCTAATATAGGCCTGACGTCGCCATTGGGTTTTGGTATAACAAAAAGGTTGGAGTAGAATCCCAGACCCCTTTCTTGGGTTGGTACTTCTACAATTACTCCTTGGAGCAAGAGGCGATCCAACGCCTTTACGAGAGAGGCCCTCTTTAACGGGTCGCTTGGAAGACTTGACCCCTGAAAATGAGGAGGGGGGATTTCTCGAAACTCTAGTTTGTAGCCTGAGGCTACTACGGACCGAACCCAAGAGTCGGGAATTCTGGCCTTCCAGACTTCGGAGAAAAACTGAAGTCTTCCCCCCACCCAAGAGAGTGGGGGCGCCCCTTCATGAATCTGATTTGATGACTGGTTTAGCCGGCTTGCGAGACCAGGGCCTCTTGTTTGCCGCGGCTTGTCCCTGTGGGCGGCTATTAACTGTTGAACGCCCGGGAGGCCGTCGATACTGACGGGAAGTCGAAGGGGCCGAGCCTGCAATGGCCTGTCGTTTAAACGTGGGCCCACGCGGTCTTTTCTTGACCGGTAAGGAAGTACTTTTTCCACTTGATATGGTGTGGATATATTTATCTAGGTCTTCCCCGAATAGTCTTCCCCCATGAAAGGGAAACCCTGCTAGAAGCTTTTTGCAGGGTGCCTCTGCTGACCAGTTCTTTAGCCACAAAAGACGACGCATGTGAACCATCAGTAGAGATAAACGGGATGCCTGTTGGATGGAGTCCTTAATAGCATCTACTGCAAAGCAGAGAGCCCTAGGGAATTCTGCTAATTCATGAGTATGCTGAGCCGGCATGTCCTTCAATATATGCTTTGCCTGATCCTTCAAGGCCTGACAAACACCAATGGCTGCTACTGCTGGCTGAACCATGGCACCTACTGAGGTAAAAGCTGCTTTCAGTAGGGTCTCGAATTTCTTGTCGACCGGATCCTTGAACATATGGACATTTTCAACCGGACAAGTCAGGGATTTATTCACGCAGGAAATGGCTGCGTCCACTGTAGGGAGAGCCCATTTCTTTACATATTCCTCTTCCATAGGGTAGAGAATAGAGAATCTTTTAGGAGGGACAAAGATTCTATCAGGTCGAGCCCAATCTTGGTAAATCACGTTCCGCAGAAGGGGGTGCATTGGTCCAATGAGGATACCTCCGGGGCTACTAGTTCTGGCACTGGAAGTTTAAAGGCAGTGCGAACCATATCTGTCAAAGACTGGATCCACAGGCCCTCCGCTTGAGAGGCCGAAAAATATTCATCTATAGTGGAATTTTCCCTGTCTGAACCGTCGGGACTTGGGTCTGCCTGATCCCCTTGTGGGTCCCGTTCCTCTGAAGAGGAGACCTCCGCATCTGAAAACCCCACACTGGGTGAAGGGGATCTAGCCCGCTTGCTACTTGGGCAAGGACGGGAAAACAACGCAGTTAACCTTTTCTCTAGCCCACACATGGTGGCTGCTAGCATTTCTTCCGTCACGTAAACGGGAATGGGTGGATCGGGGGCCGCCTCTGCCCCCAGCACCCCCAATGGCTCTTGTACTATGCCACTCGGTGTCCTGACTGGCGAGGGTGGGGCCGTAGAAGCCTGGCCCAAATCCTCTGACCCCGATGGAGACCCCTTTTGCTTTTTGGTACCTTTAGCAGCCTTGGCTGGTCCAGATCCCTTTGGAGCCATTGTACAACCTTGGGTCACCCCTATAGCCAACACCTGACTGTTGTAGCTAGGAATAACCAATATGAGGGCAGGTATGAGAGAAAATGAAAAAGAACTAATTTCTCTCTTTTTCTTTTATATTTCTCTTTTTTTTTTTTTTTTTTTTTTTCAAAAAAATCTTTTTTACCCGCCTGGGAGGTGGCAATACCGAGGAAGCCTGTGAGTATTGACACACCAATGCCCGTTAGCCGGAGTCCAAGGTAGACTCAGATACTGCTGGATCTAAGGCTGAGTCCCTTTAAGCAAAAAAACCCTTTTTTTTTTTTTTTTTTCTTTCTGGTCTATAGTGGACCTAAGTCCTAGACCTGAAGATCCACTAAACCGCCACTAGGTGTCCCTGTGTGGCCAAAAGACCCAGCTGCACGCTCTGTATCCTTTCTTCCTCTGCCTCCAGGAGGGAAAGACCAGCCAGAGAAAAGTTTTTCCTTTATACAGACCCTGACGCTGCTGGCCCGCCCCCCCGACGCACGCCGACGCTATAAAAGGCGGCGTGCACGCGCGCGCGTATGCGCGCGCACACACGCGCGCATGATCGCGCGCACGATCGCGCGCACGATCGCGCGCACCACGCCGAACCCACATGGAGGAAGCAGAGCAGAGGAACAACATGGACCAGCGTTATGCAGCACCAACAGACACCAGGTAAGCACTAATCTTATTGTAGTGCACACACAGCGAGGAAGCTGTCCCCATGGGCTTCCTAAGAAACAGGAGTTTTAACCAGCAATTTCCTCTTTAAAACATGTGGGGTTGCAGTATCAGTGTTAACAGGCAGACCTGGGGTGAGTAGCAAATATATAACTTACACAAGTATACATATATCTACATGTTATCTGGGTAAACATTAGAATCCCATCCTGCCTCAACAGACATAGTGGAGATAGTGGCTGATGCACAAGCATACCATTAGCCAACCCAGAACCCCCAGGGGGATACCTACTGTCGAACCAAGTCCCGCAGGTTCCCTCTTACCTGCTCCACGCCGCAGGGTATTGCAAAATGCAAGAGGCCCAGCCTTCCCCCATCTCCGTGGGTATTGTCTTGGACCTTCAGGGACCGGGGTCCTGTGTTAAGGAACCCACACCCCTGGACCTATATAGCATCCTGGCATCAGTAACTTTTAGTTCTTGGAAGAGACTAAAGCACTGGAGCCCAGAATCCAGCCCTCCAAGGAGAGGCATTATAGGCAAAACCCCACTCCAGCAGGGCCCGGGTACCGTACATCTTGGCTCTGAAGCACTTCGGACGGATCCGGCTAGCTATCCTGGGTCCCGAGACCTCCGAGGGACAGCTAGACGTGACCAACACCTAAGACACTGGCGGAAAAACTAAAGCACTCTCAGTGGGAGGGGGTTATATAGGGAGGAACTTCCTGTGAAGTTGATTACACCAGTGTCCACACCTGAAGGTACTCCATATAACCCATATGTAATGGCTATGCGCTCTGTGTCCCGTGATGTACGATCAAGAAAAATCCTATATCTCGCAGGAGGCTGATGCTCAAGTCTTCTGCTATCTGTGTGGTACCGCGTACACCAGGGCTGTGGAGTCGGTAGATAAATGTTTGGACTCCTCAGTTTTTTGTACTTCTGACTCCCCGACTCCAACTCCTCTGTATTAATATGCGAATGTATTTTATACATTCCTTGAAGGAAAGATATAAAAGGGGAAGTTCCATTCCACTGGCGCCACCCTTGGGGCTGCTTTTGCTAATCTCGTGTTAAGTAAAAGTTTGGTAAGAGACGATTTGCATTCCTTTCCGGACTTGACGACTCGGTTTGGACTTCCACCCTGGATGCTTTTCCGCTACTATCAGTTGCGGCATGCCTTCCGGGCCCAGTTCCCTACACCTCTTATCCTCCAGGCCAATGTTGTTGAGGATTTCCTGGCTCAGAGCTCTCTGAAGAAGGCTCTGTCCACCTTGTACCTGATGATTCTTATTAAGGACCCCCCCAAGATAGATTCACTATGGAGAAAGTGGGAGGGAGATATCCCATCCCTGGACAGGGAAGCGTGGGAGGAATGTTTTGAAGATCGCTACAAGTTGGTGATCTCCTCTAGGGATAAATTGATACAAACTAAGTTTTTACATAGGGTGTACTTTACACCTCGGAGACTGCATGGGATCGATCCGCAACGCCCCCCGGACTGCCCGCGATGTTGCTCTCTGGAGGGTACTTATTAGTGAAAGGCTAGGTTACCCATGGGCGCTGCGTTCCCTGTAACAGCAGAACACAACACTATGGAAAGTATAAGTATTGCCGCTCCTAATTGTGCATTGCGTGCCATATAGTGAAGCACATGAAAAGCATGCTTCTTCACGGTCACTTAACGTGTTCATTTTGCGGTTACGTGAGGCACTGCAGGCATTGGTCTTTATTCTTTTTTTTTTTTTAATTGTTTATTTATAAAAAATGTAAAGTCATACAAAAGAGAATGCACATGAATCATCAACAGTTTGAAGGAATGCAGGTATACAATGTCTTAATGAACTACTACGCTTATACATTTGCACAGATTAAAAAATGGTGATGTGGATATACAAGTATCCTGAGTGTAATAAAGATTCAATCCCATCGAAGAAAGGTAGAAATAACAAACACATAGTAAAATAGGCAAGGCACAATGGTAGAGATCTAGGTAAATTTGGGACAATCACTCGTCCCAATCTCACAGAGATCTCATGGTCTTTATTCTTACAGTAGACAAGTCATTAATTATAACTTTTTGTTAATTGGGACATTTAAACTTGCTTTTTTTTTTTTGCTGACTCCGACTTCAGGTACCCAAAATTTACTCAGACTCCACAGCCCTGGCGTACACACGACCGTTTTTAATACCATGGAAAAAAAATGATGTTTTTCTCGATGCGATTCTTGTTAAGCCTTGCATATACACAATCGTGAAAAAAAATACTTGAGAAAAGCGCGGTGACGTACAACGGCACTATAAAGGGGAAGTTCCATTCAGATGGCGCCACCCTTTGGGCTGCTTTTGCCGATTTTGTGTTAGTAAAAGTTTGGTGGGAGACAATTCACGCTTTTCAGTCTTCATGCTTTCCAGTCAGTTACAGCGTGATGAATGTGCTATTTCCATTACAAATGCTAGTTTTACCAGAACAAGTGCTCCAGTCTCATAACTTGCTTCTGAGCATGCATGTTTTTTTCCCGTCATTAAAGCCCACACACGACGTGAAAAACAATGCGAAAAATTAAAGCATGTTCTAAATTTTTAATGCCCATTTTTCACGTCGAGAAAAATGCTCTGCAGCCTACACACAATTGTTTTTAATGACCAATTTACAAAATTGCATTTGGCTCGTCATGACAGTCGTGTGTACGCGGCATGAGACAATTAACACTTGCTCTCTGTATCCAGACCGATGTTATTGTGTCATGGAAAAAATATATTTTTCCTTAGAAAAAGACATTGCTTTTGCCTATTAATTTTTTTGAAACAAAGTTAAATTAGTAGGTCAGTTTTGATGCAAAATGTATTTAGCAGTGTTGTTCTAGCATGCTTGCAAACACTTACCTTGAGAGTCGGCTTTTGGAGCCTCCACTTCATTGCTTTTCACAGACCTAGTACTAGTATCTGCTTTAGGAACTTCACCCATCACACCAACTGATGATCCTGCAACCTCGACTAAGTTTTTATCACCTCCTTCTGAAACACCATCGCTGTGGAGTTCTCCCTCAGCCGTTTGGGGTTTATTTATTATCATACTTGCATCATCCTCATCCAAATCTGTGTCGCTATCCATGTGTAACGCATCTGCTTCATTTGCTGCCTCTGCTTCATTTTTTTCTGCATCGGTTTTTACAGATCCTCCTGCTTCCTTTGGTCCTGTGGATGTCCCATCATCCTCATCAGGGTCACTATCCATGTGTAGAGCATCTGATTCATTTGCTGCCTCCGCTTCATTTTTTTCTGCATCGGTTTTTACAGATCCTCCTGCTTTCTTTGGTCCTGTGGATGTCCCATGGTCCTCATCAGTGTCACTATCAAAGTGCAGGTCTGCTGCCTCTTTCTTTGTCACACTTACTGCTTTCTTCTCATTTTTTACACTCTCAAACTGTAGTTCATCTATGTGACTTTCTGTTCTGCTTTGCACAGCAGCACTGGAGGGTCCCGGTCCTTGGTCCTCTTCATCCACATCTGTATCACTGTCCAGGGAGAGACCTTTTCTTGCAGTTTTAACACTGTTGCTAGAGTCTTGTTTCTCTTTAGTGACCACTGTACTGGAGACATCAACATCTTCCACGTCTGTATCACTGTCTACATGGAAACCCTCTTGAACATCTGACATATTTAAGGTCTGCTTTCCTTTGGTGACATCTGTACTAGAGACATTGACGTCTTCCTCCACATCCGTGTCACTGTCCATGTGGATTTCATCTTTAGTCTCTTTTAACACAACATCTGCAACAGAATCCAAGTCACCTTTCCTCACTTTTGTGCTGGAGACATCACCATTGTCCTCTTCATCTGTGTCACTGTCCAGATGGAACTTCTCTTTTTTCTCTTCCACAAATTCTCTGGATTCTTGGTCAACCACCTTTCCGTCAGATCTGGTTATATCTCCATCTTCAACATCCGTATCACTGTCAATATCAAAGCCGGTAGATACATTTGTCCCTGAAACAGAATGTACTTTATGGACTTCACCAGAGTTCCCATCTCCAGTCTCTGACATCTCCTTATCGTCCTCTACATCTGTATCACTGTCAATGTTAATTTCACCCACCCCTCCATGCTCTACAGCTGAGATTTTCTCTTTATCCTTATCAACACTGGTGTCCCTATCTGTGTGAACACCATCATCAGAGGTTCCATCAATGCTACTTTGCTCTGGTGCTTTATCAGATTTGGTTTCAAGGTCATCCTTTTTCTTTACATCAGTTACAGAAGTTGTAGGAACATCTTCATCAGAGTCTGTGTCACTGTCTAAGCAAAGGTCAGCTGCTACTTTTAGTTTTTCTTCTGTAGATTTGAGGATGTCCTCTTCCTGAGTGTGACTGTCTGGATTACTTTCAATAGCAGTAGTTGCTGCAATATCCCTTCTTGAAGTTTCGTCGTCATTGTCCTTTAAACGGTGACTGCTAGTTGAAGACACTTCAAGAGTTTCAATATTTGCTGCATTATTCTTCAAGTTTTTGTCTTCACGACTATTGCTGCGGTTAAAAGCTTTGGTTTCTCCATCTTTTGACCCACAGTCTAGAATATCTTTTTGTATAACCATCCCACCTAGACAAGGTGATCTGTCACCTGCTCCATCCTTACTTGTCTCCTTTCTCTCTTCTAAAAGCTCGCCGTCAGAGACCACAGCCCTCCCCACTGAGCTTAATTCTTTCTCTTCATCTGTCTGTTCTCCGACTGGCTTCTCATCTTTGTTTGTTTGTAACAAGCTACTGCTTTCCTCCTTTGCTGGTTCTTTCACAGCTGCTGGGGTGAATTTGTCCAATGAAGAGGCTATAAAGGAGCTTTCTTTTGTGGGAGTCCCGCGGTTGTCGGTGTCACTGTCACAATGCAGGTGAAGAGATGTGAAGCGCGTGCCGGAAGAGGACGTATCATTCTCCTCATCACTGGGAAGAGACAACAGTAGAATTAACATTCCTTTAATAGAATCATGACAGCAATATTATGGGATCTATATGACAAAGACCGGAGAAATCGCAAGAAGTACATAACCAACACATCCTAAAGATTACAGCTGGTGCTTTAACCACTTCAATACTGGGCTCTTACCCTTTTCCTGCCCAGGCCAGCTTTCAATACAGCCACATGTTAAATGACAATTGAGCGGTCATGCAACACTGTACCCAAATTAAATTTGTATCTTTCTTCGAGACAGTCAGTGCCGCTTCACACTACAGCGACATGAAAGTCGGCACGACTTTGCGAGGCAACTTCGAGTCGCCTCCAGGACAGGCAACTTTTGCTGTGGCCAATCAAACAAACAATCAGCTCTGTGAGAGGGAGTGGTTTGCCTGAGAAAACCATTTTCTCTTCCTGTAAAGTTGCTTCAGTTAAGACACTGATCCAACTTTGGAGGCGACTTCCATTGAAATTAATGGGTACATGTCGCCTAAAAGTCACCTTGAAGTAGTACAGGAACCTTTTCTGAAGTCGGAGCGACTTCAGTAGTGTACATTAAGACAGCTTTTATTCACTTTAATGTAATTTCTCATGTTGTGCGACTTGAAGCGACACAAGTTGGATCCCAAGTCGCGGTAGTGTGAACGGGCACTCAGAGCTTTCATTTGGTGGTATTTAATCAACACTAGGTTTTATTTTTTGCTAAACAAACAACAATGATCGAAAATTTTGGAACAATTTATTTTTTCTTAGTTTGTTATAAAATTTGGCAAATAAGTATGTTTTCTTCTTCACTGATGAGGCTGCACTGATGGGGCTGCACTGATTAACTGGGTGCTGACAGCCGGTTATCGTGTTTTCTTTCCTCACACAGAAACAGCGTGTGAGGAAAGCACTGTCATTAGCGGGAAGTCTTTTTACATGTGACAATAAACGAGAAAGCGCAGAACTAGTGATCTATAAGCAAACACCTGAATAGTCCAATATAAAAAAAAAGCTCTGATGGAGAGAAAATGCTCCCAAATTATAATTTGTCTTTGTATATCTATCTATCTATATAAAAGAAAAAAAATGCAATTGTCTGTGGAAAATGCAACACAAAGTCTTTCCAAGTGGCAGCCTCAGTGTGGGACCTGAAGTGGGTTCCAATAAGAACTATAGAAAAGAGGCCCCCCTCGAAATGCAGACGTTAAGATAAATTTATTACATCAATTAGCTGACAACTCTAATTTAACTAGTATAATGAAGGCACATCAATAAGGTATCATGGGGAGGCTGTCAGCACTTATCGTCATTGGGAACACCATCTTAAGCCAGTATAGATCCCACAGCAAGGGCTGAGGCGCTCATGGATCCCAGTGTGAGATGTGGTGACATCACTGGACCAGGTGCAACGCGTCACGCGAGTACCTCAGCCCTCACTCTGGGATCTTCTCCATCATTCGGCCATATTTCTGGTATCGAGAGTAGGACTACGCTGGCTTGAGATGGCGTTCCCGATGACGATCACTGCTGACAGCCTCCCCATAATACTTTATTGATGTGCCTTCATTATATTAGCTAAAGTTGACAACTATTTCATGTAAAAGTTATCTGAACATCTGCATTTAGAGGCGCCTCACCTTTTCTGTTTACATGTGATCAGCCGAGATTGGACAGAGCTTATAACATTGTAAATATCCACTGTGATTGGCCCTTTACCATGATCAATTGTGTCCTAAGAACACAGCGATCACAGAGCCCCAGGGGGCGCGCAGTTCTGAGAGGACGTCCATGGACATCCTCCCAGAATGACAGAGCCGCGCTGTAGTCATCTTTCAGCTATGGTGCGGTATTAAAGTGGTTAACAGATGGACATGCATTACTGTGCAATCTGCTTTATATCTACCATAAGCCACGTAGTGGATGATCTACCTAAAACAATCCAAATTATTTATTCACATTCAGGAAAGCCTTCTTACTATTTGTCTTTGAATGTTCTCCTTTGCCAAAATCATTTTATATGTATTAGATACATTCAGCTGGGCTTGTTCTGTAACATTTGAACATTACAAAACAATTCTAGTTCAATGTGCGTTTAACATTATTATTCACTTGAACTACATTGTCTTTAAAAAGGTACTAAAGTAGATTGTTCCATCAGGTAGTAAAGTTTATAGCCAGCATAAGCTACCTGAACGCTTTTTATCGCAAGCACCTGCTCTTTCTTTAGTGAGGGTTTCTGAAAATCTGAATAAACCATTTTAATTAGTAATTTATCTGGGTAGTAATAAAGCCAGGAGAAGTCCTGAAGGAACCCCGGCAAAATAATTGTCTCACCTTTCAGGCACGACTGTGTCAGCATCAGCATCAGGAGAGAAAAAGGCTCCAGCTGCAGGTCTTGATGTTCTCAGAGCATCTTTGGATCCTCCTAAATTTGCAACCATTGAGAAAAGCATTGTTACAAGGTTAATTATTTCAGGAGAAAGATACGCAGAATCAAATATAAACTTTATATTATAAAGCCAGTCCACCCAAAAGTGACATTTTGGGCAGGTCATACACAGAGCGAATTGCGTTCCTGCAATCATAAATCATTGGCCAGAATACGCTGATCGGCTTGTGCTGTACCGAATGACAGCACAGCCACAGAAGGGCTGCATCACGTACACGTACAATCTTTCAGGACGGCACCCTGAGAGATGACTGGCCCCACCTGACAGGAAACACAATCAGCAAAGAGATTAAAACCCCCGCCCCTCCCTGTGCTCCTCAGTTGTGAAAAAGTATTGACCCACACCAGAACACGAGACTGAGAAACACCTCAAATTTATATAACAGCTTAACCATACCAACAGAATGGGTGGGACGTAGGCCTGCCATCCTGGAAGACTTCCTTAGGGTGGAATAACAGCCTGTAGCATTTTTCTACCGAATGCCAGATGCTGAGGCGACAGCAACTCCACCCTGTAGTGTGTCTCAGGAAGGTGCTCATGCTTGTCCACGTAGTTGCTCTGCATATCTGCTCTACCGATGCTCCGGTTCTTTCTTCCCAAGAGGTCTCCAGAGACTGAGTAGAATGTGCTTTGAGGTTGGCAAGACCTGTTCTACCCGTTTGCTCATAGGCTATGGTAATGGTCTGCCCGATTCATCTTGCTATGACTGCCTTAGAAGCTTGCTGACCCTTTTTCTGTCCGGAAAAACTAATAGGTGACTGGATTTCCTAAACTCCTTCACTCTATCCAAATAAATCAACAAACATTGTCTGACATCTAAACGGTGAAAGGAACTCTCTCTCTCATTCTGAGGATTAGTACAAAAAGGAAGGAAGGACAATCTCTTGAGTCCTGTGGAACCTCAAGGCTACCTTCAAAAGGTGTCCTCAAAGAAAAGAAAAGAAAAAAGGGCTCCTTTATTGACAGAGCCTGGATGTCATCTATCCTCCTGGCCGACGTGATGGCCAGTAGGAAGGCTGTCCTAAGGAAGAGTATCTTAACCACTTGACCCCCGAGCCTGTTTTTCAGATTCGGTGCTTACGAGACTAAAACAGTTTTTTTGCTAGAAAATTATTTAAAACCCCCAAACATTATATATATTTTTTTTCTAACACCCTAGAGAATAAAATGGCGGTCATTGCAATACTTTTTCTCACACCGTATTTGCGCAGCGGTCTTACAAGCGCACTTTTTTTGGAAAGAATTCACTTTCTTGAATTAAAAAATAAGACAAGAATAAATTTGGCCCAATTTTTTTATATATTGTGAAAGATAATGTTACGCCGAGTAAAATGATACCCAACATGTCACGCTTAAAAATTGCGCCCGCTCGTGGCATGGCGTCAAACTTTTACCCTTAAAAATCTCGATAGGCGACGTTTAAAAAATTCTACAGGTTGCATTTTTTGAGATACAGAGGAGGTCTAGGGCTAGAATTATTGCTCTCGCTCTAACGATCGCGGCGATATCTCACTTGTGTGGTTTGAACACCGTTTTCATATGCGGGCACTACTCGCGTATGCGTTTGCTTCTGCGCGCGACCTCGTCGGTACTTTAAAAAAAAATGTTTTTGGTTTTCGTTTTTATTTTTATTTATTTTATAATTTTTAACACTGAAAAAAAAAAAAAAAAATTATCACTTTTATTCCTATTACAAGGAATGTAAACATCCCTTGTAATAGAAAAAAGCATGACAGGTCCTCTTAAATATGAGATCTGGGGTCAAAAAGACCTCAGATCTCATATTCAGGCTTAAATGCAAAAAAAAAAAAAAAAAGGAAAAAATGTAAACAAAATAAATGTCTCTTTAAGACGCTGGGCGGAAATGACGTTTTGACGTCACTTCCACCCAGCAGAGGTATGGGGACGGCTGAGAGACATTTTTTCCCTCAGTCGCATCCTCGGACAGCCAGCAAGAGGACCCGATCGCCTCCGCCGCTACCGACGGCTACGGTAAGCGGCGGAGGGCGCGGGAGGGGGGGCACCCTCTCCCGCCGCCAATAACGATCTCGCGGTTCGCCGCGATGACCGCCGTTATCGTTAACAGGTCCGCCCCACGAAGAGATGGATATCTTGGTTGTGGGGCGGATCTCAAGTGGTTAAGGGGCATAGGAGACAGCGGCTCAAAACGGTGCCCTGGTTAGGTCTTCTAAAACTAAAGTTAGGTCCCAAGGCAAAAATTTGCTCATTTGCAACGGGGACATCTGTTAGCCCCTGATCCACACGATCCTGGAGAAAATCCAGGATCGCAGGGATCTCTTGTTGGGAAGTCCCCTTTGCCTGGCACCAGCGCAAGAAGACTCCCCAGACCTTGGTGTAGATACGGCAGGTAACTGGCTTCCTACTTAAAAGGAGGGTGTCGATTGCCCTCTCAGAACACCCCCTTTCTTTATCGTACATCACGGGACACAGAGCGCATAGCCATTACACTTGGGTTATATGGGTACCTTCAGGTGTGGACACTGGTGTAATCAATTTCACAGGAAGTTTCCTCCCTATATAACCCCCTCCCACTGGGAGTGCTTCAGTTTTTTCGCCAGTGTCTTAGGTGTTGGTCACGTCTAGCTGTCCCTCGGAGGTCTCGGGACCCAGGATAGCTAGCCGGATCCGTCCGAAGTGCTTCAAAGCCAAGGTGTACGGTACCCGGGCCCTGCTGGAGTGGGGTTTTGCCTATAATGCCTCTCCTTGGAGGGCTGGATTCTGGGCTCCAGTGCCTTAGTCTCTTCCAAGAACTAAACGCTACTGATGCCAGGATGCTATATAGGTCCAGGGGTGTGGGTTCCTTAACACAGGACCCCGGTCCCTGAAGGTCCAAGACAATACCCACGGAGATGGGGGAAGGCTGGGCCTCTTGCATTTTGCAATACCCTGCGGCGTGGAGCAGGTAAGAGGGAACCTGCGGGACTTGGTTCGACAGTAGGTATCCCCCTGGGGGTTCTGGGTTGGCTAATGGTATGCTTGTGCATCAGCCACTATCTCCACTATGTCTTTTGAGGCAGGATGGGATGTACTAATGTTTACCCAGATAACATGTAGATATATATATGCTTTTAAAGATATGTATTTTGCTACTCCCCCCAGATTTTCCTGTTAGCATGATACTGCAGCCCCACGTGTATAGAGAGGAAGTGCTGACAAAACTCCTGTTTCCTAGGAAGCCTAGGGGGACAGCTTCCTCTATGTGTGCACTACAAAGATTAGTGGCTTACCGGGTGTCTGTGTTACTAGCGCTGGTCCAGGCTTCTCCTCTGCTCTCTGCTTCCTCCATGTTGGTTTCAGCGTGGGGGGGCGGGCCAGCAGCGTCAGGTCTCAGATAAAGCAAAAAAAAAAAAAAAAAGCATTTCCTGGCTGGTCATTCCCTCCTGAGAGCAGTGGAGAGTGAGGACACAGAGCGCGCAGCTGAGCCATTTCTGGCTAACAGTGACACCCAGTGGTGGTTTGTGGATCTTCAGGTCTGGACTTAGTCCACACTGACCAGAAAAAAAAAAAAAAAAAAAGATTTTTTTCTTAAAGGGACTCAGCCTTAGATCTGGCAGTATCTGAGTCGGTGCAACCTTGGACTCCAGCTAACGGGCATTGGTGTGGCAATACTCACAGGACTCTCCTCGGTATTGCCGCCTTCTCAGGCGTATGAAAATGTAAAAAAAAATAGCCTGTCCTTATTAATGTTTCACTTCTAGCTACAACAGTTGGGTGTTGGCTGTAGGGGTGTCTCAAGGTTGTGCAATGGCTCCCAAGGGATCAGGACCAGCTAAGGCTGCAAAAGGTGCCAAAAAAGTAAAGGGGTCTCCAACGGGGTCAGAGGATTTGGGCCAGGCTCCAGTGGTCCCACCCTCACCAGATAGACCACCGAACAGCATCATGCAGGAGCCATTGAGGGTGCTAGGGGCAGAGGCGGCCCCCAATCAACCCATTCCCGTTTATGTTACGGAAGAAATGCTAGAATCCACCCTGGGTGGGCTAGAGAAAGGGTTAACTGCTTTAATTGCCCGCTCTTTGCCGGGTGGCAAACGGGCTAGATCCCCGTCACCTAGAACGGTGTGTTCGGATACAGAGGTCCTCTCTTCGGAGGAATTGGACCCACAGGGGGATCAAGCGGACCTGAGTCCTGACGGGTCAGACATTGAAGATTCCACTATAGATGACATTTTTTTCGGCTTCTCAAGCAGAGAGTCTGTGGATCCAGTCTCTGATGGATATGGTTCGCACTGCTTTTAAACTTCCAGTGTCAGAACAATTAGCCCCCGCGGTATCCTCTTTAGGTTCCTTGAAGGCACCATTGAGTGGTGCGTCTTTCCCGGTTCACCCCCTTCTGGAGAGCGTGATTTTTCAGGATTGGGCTCGACCTGATAGGATTTTTATCCCTCCTAAAAGGGTCACCATTCTCTATCCTATGGAAGAAGAATTTGCAAAGAAATGGGCACTCCCTACCGTGGACGCAGCCATTTCCTGCGTAAATAAATTCCTGACCTGTCCGGTGGAAAATGTCCAGGTGTTTAAAGATCCAGTCGACAAAAAATTGGAGACCCTACTGAAGGCTTCTTTTACCACAGTAGGTGCCGTGGTTCAGCCAGCAGTGGCAGCCATTGGCGTTTGTCAGGCTTTAAAGGATCAGACTAAACCGATATTAAGGGACATACCGGCTCAGCAAGCTCGTGAATTGGCTGACCTCCCAAGAGCTCTCTGCTTTGCAGTAGATGCTATTAAGGACTCCGTTCAACAGGCGTCCCGTTTATCTCTGCTGTTGGTTCATATGCGTCGCCTTTTGTGGCTAAAAAACTGGTCAGCAGAGGCACCCTGCAAAAAGCTTTTAGCAGGATTTCCCTCCATGGTGGGAGACTATTCGGTGAAGACCTAGATAAATATATCCAGACCATATCAAGTGGTAAAAGTTCTTTCTTGCCTATCAAGAAAAGATCGCGTGGGCCCGCATTTAAGCGACAGGCCTTCACAGGCTCGGCCCCTTCAACTTCCCGTCAGTATCGACGGCCTCCCGGGCGTTCAGCATTTAATAGCCGCCCACAAGGACAAGCCACGACAGGCAAGAGGCCATGGCCTCGCAAGCCGGTTAAACCAGTCCTCAAGTCAGATTCATGAAGGGGCGCCCCCACTCTCTTGGGTGGGGGGAAGGCTTCGGTTTTTCTCCGAAGTGTGGAAGGCCAGAATTCCCGTCTCTTGGGTAAGATCCGTGGTAACCACGGACTACAAGCTAGAGTTTCGGGAAGTCCCCCCTCCTCATCTTCAGGGGTCAAGTCTTCCAAGCGACCCATTAAAGAGGGCCTCTCTTGTAAAAGCATTGGATCGTCTCTGGCTCCAAGGAGTAATTGTAGAAGTACCAACCCAGGAATGGAGTCTGGGATTCTACTCCAACCTTTTCATAATACCAAAGCCCAATGGCGACGTCAGGCCTATCTTGGACCTCAAACGCCTAAATCGCTTTCTAAACATTCAGACCTTTCGTATGGAGTCCATACGTTCGGTGGCAGCCAGCCTACATCAAGACGACTTTCTAGCATCTATAGACATAAAAGATGCGTATCTGCACATGCCGATCTACCCGGCACATCACAGGTTTCTTCGTTGTATGATAGATCACCGCCATTACCAGTTCGTAGTCCTCCCTTTCGGGTTGGCAACAGCTCCGCGGGTATTCACAAAGGTGTTGGCCCCGGTGCTAGCCGTCCTAAGGACAGAAGGCATTTTAGTCTTGGCATACTTGGACGATCTTCTGGTTATCGACAGCTCAGCTTCCAACCTCAATCAGGCAGTAGGTCGCACAGTTCAGCATCTAGAGGAATTCGGGTGGATTGTAAACCTAGAAAAATCGGTATTGAAACCCACAAAGCAGTTGGAATATCTAGGCCTTCGGCTAGATACAGACTGCCAGAGGATAAGTTTACCTCAAGCAAAGATCAGATCAATAGCTCAAGCAGTTCAAGTGATCTTAGGCAAGAAGAGGCCAACTATTCGCCTATGTATGCGACTGCTGGGGAAGATGGTGGCCGCCTTCGAGGCTGTGCCCTACGCCCAGATTCATACCAGATATCTTCAGGCAGCCATTCTCTCTGCTTGGAACAAATCCATTCAGGCGTTAGATCGTCCGTTAGTGCTCTCCCCGAAGGTCCGGCGCAGCCTGTCTTGGTGGCTGGTCTCTCAAAATTTGTCAAAAGGGAAATCCTTTTGCCCCATCACGTGGAAGATAGTATCCACGGATGCCAGCCTGTTAGGTTGGGGGGCAGTTCTAGAAGAACAGACCCAGCAAGGGCTGTGGTCGGGGGCAGAAAAACTGCTTCCCATCAATATCTTGGAGATCAGAGCTGCTCGACTGGCCCTGATCGCCTGGACTCTCCCCCTTCAGGGTCTGCCAGTAAGGATACAGTCCGACAACGCCACTGTGGTGGCATACATAAACCACCAGGGGGGCACGAAGAGCCCAGCAGCCCAAAGAGAAGTGAACCTGATTTTCTCATGGGCCGAAGCCCATGTACCCTGCATCTCGGCGGTGTTCATCCCAGGGATAGACAATTCTCAAGCAGATTTTTTGAGTCGTCAACAGTTGCTCCCGGGGGAATGGTCTCTTCACCCCCAGGTATTCCAAGAGATTTGCCAAAGATTCGGAGTCCCAGATGTGGACATTATGGCAACGAGATCCAACAAAAAGTTGGACAAATTCATATCCCGAGCCAGGGATCCCTCGGCCTACGGGACCGATGCGTTGGTTTGCCCTTGGCACCAGTTTTCTCTTCTGTATGTGTTCCCTCCACTGCAGATGATTCCCCGCCTTCTACGGAGAATCCGGGTGGAGCGCAGGCCTGTGATCCTGGTGGCCCCAGCCTGGCCCAGGAGGGCTTGGTACGCACTCATCGTGAAGATGTGAGTCGGGGCGCTGTGGCCGCTCCCCCTGCACCCAGATCTGCTGTCTCAGGGCCCAATCTGCCATCCTGCTTCACAGCAGCTAAATTTGACGGCTTGGCGGCTGAATCCCTAATTCTTAAGGGCAGAGGCCTCTCAGATCAGGTCATATCTACGTTGATTCAGGCTAGGAAACCGGTCTCCAGAAATATTTATTACAGAGTCTGGAAAACCTATGTGGAGTGGTGCGAGTCTCAAAAATGGCATCCTCGAAAGTTTTTTATTGACAGGATCTTGCGATTCCTCCAGGTTGGCGTTGACAAAGGGTTGGCTCTTAGTACTCTAAAGGGGCAGGTGTCGGCTTTATCAATATGGTTTCAAAGACCCTTGGCCACCCATTCGCTTATGAAAACCTTCTTGCAGGGGGTCTTGCATGTGAATCCCCCTATTAGAGCTCCCCTCTGCCCCTGGAATTTAAATCTGGTCTTGTCAGCTTTACAAAGGCAGCCGTTTGAACCTCTGACAGAAATCCCTCTTGTGCTACTAACCCGAAAGTTGGTTTTCTTGGTGGCTATGGCTTCAGCCAGAAGGGTTTCTGAGCTGGCAGCCTTGTCATGCAGGGAGCCATACCTTATTCTGCATAAGGACAGAGTGGTTCTGCGGCCTCAACCTTCTTTCCTTCCTAAGGTCATATCCAGTTTTCACTTGAATCAGGACCTAGTCCTACCATCCTTCTTTCCTACTCCCCAGTCCAGAGAGGAAAGACGGCTTCATACTTTGGACGTGGTTCGAGCCATGAGGGTCTATCTCAAAGCTACAGAGAAGATTCGGAAAATGTGCTTTTCATTCTTCCGGAGGGCCCCAAGAAGGGTCAGCCGGCTGCCAAGTCTTCCTTGGCTAGGTGGATTAAGCAGCTGATTTTTCAGGCATATGGTCTGAAGCGCGTTACACCTCCCTTATCAGTTAAAGCCCATTCTACGAGGGCCATGAGTGCCTCCTGGGCGGCACACCATCAGATCTCTATGGCACAGGTTTGCAAGGCGGCAACCTGGTCTTCCGTACATACGTTTACTAAATTTTATAAGTTGGACGTTGCAAAGGGTACGGACGCAGCTTTTGGGCAGGCGGTCCTACGGGCAGCAGTATAGAATCCTCTGGCCCGGTTCACGCCCCCTTGTTTTTCTGTTGGTGGAGCCATGTTTTCTCCTGACAATGTTTTTATTTGGCTATTCTTGGCCTTACGGTCTCCCTCCCTTCATAGAGCATTGCTTTAGGACATCCCAAGTGTAATGGCTATGCGCGCTGTGTCCCGTGATGTACGATAAAGAAAAAAGGATTTTTAATAAACAGCTTACCTGTAAAATCCTTTTCTTGAAGTACATCACGGGACACAGAGCTCCCACCCCTCTTTTGGGGAACATTGTGTAACCTCGGAGGAATTGCTTGCTACAAAACTGAAGCACTCCCAGTGGGAGGGGGTTATATAGGGAGGAAACTTTCTGTGAAATTGATTACACCAGTGTCCACACCTGAAGGTACCCATATAACCCAAGTGTAATGGCTATGCGCTCTGTGTCCCGTGATGTACTTCAAGAAAAGGATTTTACAGGTAAGCTGTTTATTAAAAATCCTTTTTTTGCATAGGCTTTCAAAAGCCAAGCCGTCAGTTTGAAGAAACTGGGGTTTGGGTGGCAGACTGGGCCCTGAAGGAGAAGGTCCTGCCTCTCCGGGAGGTGCTGAGGAGGGGACACAGACCAATTATCAAGGTCCTCCAGGGCCACCAGGGGGGGAATCAGAACCGAGGGGGGAAAGGCATAGGCCAGGTGGAAATCCCAAACCTGGGCCAATGCGTCTACCCCCTCTGACCCACTCTCTCTGGAAAGCAAAAAGAACCTCTTCACTTTTCTGTTCTCTCTGCGGGAAAAGAGATCTATCGCCGGGCTGCCGAAGTGCCGACACACCAGGGTGAACACCTCGGGGTTCAATTCCCACTCCCTTTGGAGGATCGTCTGCCAACTGAGATAGTCCGCTGCGATATTGTAAGCCCCCTTTATATGTACCGCAGAGATAGAAGGGACTCTGTTCTGCCCACTTCAGGAGTTCCTGAGCCAGGGACAGAAGAGAGCGCGACCTGGTGCCTCCCTGATTCAGGAAAGCTACCACGGTGACGTTGTCGGAAAGAACCTGGACCTCCCTGCCCTCGATTCTTTCCTCGAAGGACCTTAGGGCCTACCAGACTGCCAAAAGCTCCCGGAAGTTGGAGGAGGAGGCTTCCTTCTGAGCCCGATTCCAGACACCCTGGGCTCGAAGTTCCTCTAGGTGGGGCCCCCAACCCCAGGCGCTTGCATCCGTCGTCACCCTGAGGCAGGGGTGTATTTAGGTTTTGTGCTGCCCTAGGCCTGACTAAACTCGTGCACCCCCTAATTTAAATAAGACCCATCCCTTCCTGTCAAGGCCACACCCCTTGCGGTTTAAGACCCACCCTGAAATTTTCTCTCACTTCCTGTTTGGCTATGGGACAGGAAGTGAAGGGAAATCTCTGCAATGGGACAGGGATGGTAAAAAATTAGAAGCGATGCACCCACCCCCCCCCCCACAGTTGCAGAATGCCAACCGCCCACATACTGGAAGCAGTGCGGCCGATTTATGGGGGTGCTGAACTAATTTGCCTACAGTGTAGTGCAAGCCAGCGGGGACACTGTCCGTGCTGCCGCCCTGCAAAGTGCTGCCCTAGTGGGCCTTGTTGGCCTAGGCCAGGATACAGCACTGCCCTGAAGGGTTGATGTTGGGCCTGAGCCGCCACCGCAAGGACCCCTTCCCGGAATGGAGACCCTGACGTCTAGTGATGGTCTTTTTCCATCCCAGGAGCTCAAAGAAAAGCCCATGGGGATACAAGAAGTCATCAATCCGAGGACTCTCATTATCCTTCTGTAGGAGACCTGTTCTGTTTCTAGAAGGGATAATACTGCTGCCATGAGGCCCTCTACTTAGCGAGAATCAAAGATGATTTTTCCTGGCTGATTAACCGGCGCTGAGAGGAAGTGGTGTCATTCCCCTTCCGAGCGCTAGAAAGATGGCACCGAGCTCCGAGCAGCCCACCGGCACCATTCACCCTGCCAGCAGCCGTGTGACCCTGCAGGAGCCTTTAGTAGTCGGGCAACACCAGCCCCTGAAGTTCTGGGTAGCCCACTGTACTCAGAGACCTACAGTTCTTAGGTGGGGCTCTTCCAGTCCCTGCCCCCCCCCCCCCCCAGATAGGGAGACCCCCACCCCAGAAAGGTTAAAACCCACCGGACCCAAAAAGCTTCACAGCCCAAGGCTTCGGGTCTTAGGAAAAAAAAAATGGTTTCGCTGTGGGGAAACAATCAAGAACTGAGGAGCACAGGGAGGGGCAGGGTTTTTTACATCTTTGCCAATCGTGTTTCCTGTCAGGTGGGACCAGTCATCTCTCAGGGTGCTGTCCAGAAAGATGACTTGAGAAAACTATTTTCAATTCTATGTACGAATTAAGTTGTTATAATAATTTGCAATTTCTGCCCCTTACCTTCACCACCATCACTCCACCCTCTCCGTACTTCCTCATCTTCATCTCCGGAATCCCTCGCCAGCACAGCACCGCATCCCATCCGCCGTATAGCTGCGCCTGGAGTTTTCTCAATAACCAATGGTGCCTGCGTTCCAGGTACCAACATGGAGTCATCCTCGCTCTCCTCTGCTACGCTAGTCTCCGCCTCAATTTTTTTCAGTATGGTGTATCGACAAGCCACATCAGCGAAAAGCAAAAAGTCCCCAGTAGACAAAGAGTAGCGCACATCTGGCTCCAGGGCCACCTTGCTGCGCCGAGTCTTGTTCAGGCTGCCATTGTCACAGATGGTATGACAGTCCCCAGTAACACATACGATGGCATGTTTCTTTGACACAGACTGTGCTGGCAGGGTGATATCGCAACTGGAGTTACGCCCAATGACATTGGGGCCTGGGTAGATGGGGAAATCTGTAAACACAACATAAAAGGGGGTCAGTAAAAAAAAAACCACTCCATCTAAAATAGACACAACATGCAATCATTGTCATTTTAGAAATATGCAACACATGAAGGATATTTCTGTGGTATTAATTATAATTATTTAAAACAAATGTTGACTTTTTTTGCAATTTAATTACACTTTTTAATTGTTTGGCTTTAAAGGTGCACTGGTGATATTTATTACTGAATCAAAGTGAATTTAGTATAAGATTTGCAAGTTTATGATGAGTTTTCTCACTTGTTTATTTTAAGGGGACAGTGCAACAATTTATTTTCAATATTCAGAATTTCCCTTAATTTTTTTGTTTGTTTCAGTGACAAGTGTCACCAGAAAAGTGACCCCACCTGTACTGAAACTGCTTTCACGGCACATGAGATTCAGTATATGCATTAGCTACAGAAAATGAGATAGAACTAACCTCATTTCCTGTCTGAATGACATCCAGTATCATATAGCTCTTTCTTCCCCTGCCTTACTATCCCTGGCCCACCCTCTCATTCACTGATTTTCTTTTATGTCAATCATGGTGCCTCAATATCACATGCAGGTGTAACCTAGGGTGATCTGCATGCAAATGTTGTTTGCTTGGAAACATCCACTTTGTCAAACATCTCCCAGCCCATGGCCAGATGATGTTTTGGCCAATCCATTATGTACAACGTCTGTGCCATGTACTTAGGGATCCCCCACTCACCCTGTGCAGGTCCATGAGTCCCAGCAAACATATGCAGGTTTCCGACAGGTTTGTGTCTTTCTACCGCAGTCTCCTCTTCTTCATCTTCCCAATCCAAGCGCTGTGTCAGATCCATTCTAGAAAACAAAGGCAAATTATGTTTCTTAAAGGTACAATGAGCACATAAAACTGTCAGCAATTCATACTCAACGTGAAAGAGGACTTGACAGCAATACATATTCAATATCAAAAAGAGAACTGGTTTCGACCATTTCTAAGGTAATACCCAAGCTGACATGGAGAGATCTTGGGCTGCCTTCAGGTACCGGTTTTAGTCTTTAAGGTAAAATTCACACTGCTGCGTCACAGTAATGCGGTTACGTGTGTTGTTGGCCTGCAGTGCCACTCATTCAATCTGAATAGCACCTCAATGAACATTCACTATGGGACACTGCAACACACAGTAAAACACAAGTAAACCTTAAGCAGGGCTTGACAAACCCCGGGCACCAGGTCGCATTTGCGACCTGGCGCGGCACAGCTGGGGTATACTGTCTCCGCAGCAACCCCCACCCCCCCGTGAACACGTCGGGCCGGCCAGTAATTGAGGCCACAGCTTTGTGGCCTTCTGCAGTCCTATGATTCCTTCTGAAATCTGGCACCCTCATGTGGTGGCCGTTGGTATGACAAGACAACCAGCAATGCTAAAAAGTAAAAACTTTTTTTTTTCTTCTTAAGGAAAAAAAAAAAAAATTATATATATTTTATAATATTCTTTCATATTGAAAAAAAAAAAAAATTTCGGTCATTAACCTGGCTCCAAGCAAATTTGTCAAGCCCTGACCTAAAGTGTCATCATAGTGTTTCTAAACTGCTATCAAAAGCAACCACGTCATAGTGCCTATAAAGCCACGTACACACGATCAGTCAAACCGATGAGAACGGTCTTAGGTTAACCGATTAAGCTGACTGATGGTCTGATGTGTCTACACACCATCAGTTAAAAAAACGATCGTATCAGAACGCGGTGACATAAAACACTACGACGTGCTGAAAAAAATGAAGTTCAATGCTTCCAAGAATGCGTCGGCTTGATTCTGAGCATGCGCAGGTTTTTAACCAATGGTTTTGCATACCAACGATCGGTTTTGACCCATCGGTTATCAATCCATCGGTTAAATTTTAAAGCAAGTTTTTTTTTTTTGTTTTTTTTTTAACCGATGCTTAAATAACCTATGGGCCCACACGATCGGTTTTGATGAAAACGGTCCTTCAGACCATTGTCCTCTGGTTAACCTATTGTGTGTTTGCGGCTTAAGTCAGCAGAGCTTTGCTTCCAAGCACCCAATATGCCCTGGATCCTGGTGACACTTTAGTATGCAAACACCTACCAGATTGGGAATAAGGACCTGCCCCTACTGTTATGCTATTGGCTTACTACTGCGATGTGGAGCTTCTCTGAGCAAAAGTGTAGCAGAGGAGGAGGAACCAGGTACCATGAGACAAACGTGACCATTTGGGAGAGTATTTAGAAATATGTATAAGAAATATAATAATGTATGGAATGGCAAGAACGCCAAAACAAAAACGAAGTCTGCATCAAATCTTAATTTCAAGAAAACATTACATTTGCTCAGTCCTTGCTGAAAGTCATCATCTATTGTGGTAAAGTAACAATAAACTAAGGTGATGACCTTAGATCTTGGATGAGATTACCATTGCTTTGTTGACATCACTGTGTACACATGACCAGACCTTTTAATCAAACTTCAGAAATACCTGGAAACATGCTATTCTGTGTAAGGTTAGGTTCACATTGATGAGGCTCTGTGAGGCGCGCTTTGTATGGGCACGGCTGCCCATTCATTTGAATGGGCTGCCGTGCCTCCTGAAACACAAAGAGGTCCTTGCACCATTTCTGGAATTGTAACTCGCACAAGAGCAGCAAGTGTAATGCGGTTCCCAGTGCGGGAGCAATTTTCAGTGCATGCTATTAGGATTAATGGCACCCGTCTCCTGCGTTTTTCTGTGCGGGTGGTTGTGGCTGTGGGAACCATGGCGGATCCGCAGCAGGAACCACCCCCACAGATGTGAACCTAGCCTACCATAGTGTCTGTAGAATAGACATAGCAAAATATAACCTCTATATAATGCTATTGAAGGATATTTAGATAGGACATAAGCCTGCTAACATTAACATTAGATAAGATATAAATATACAGGTTTCTACAAACACATTCCAAGCATAACTTTATGGGTAATGTTTATCAAAGAGAGAGGTCCATTCTACATTAAATAACAAAATGTCCTACTGTAAAAAAGGGCCCACAGCAACACTACTTTAAAGTGATTGTAAACCCTTACAGACCACTTTTACCTACAAGCAAGCCTAGATTAAGGCTTACATGTAGGTGCAAGAAATATCTCGTAAATCCTAAAAGACTTAGGAGATATTTGCAGAAAAGACAGGCACCGATGTCTACGACGCATAAATTGCACAGGCACACCGAGCATTCCGTTTTCAATGCGGATCGTGCCATATGCGCAACGTCTTTGCGGCTCTGGCCAGTCACAGAGCCAGAGCTGTGATACCTGGAAGTCACTCCGGGAGAGATGGCGGTGACGGAGGAGAATGAGAACCGCTGCGGGTCTTCGATCTCAGGTAAGTAATTCATAATGAGCTAGTATGCTATGCATACTAGCTCATTATGCCTTTGTCTTGCAGGGTCATTTTATTTTTTTAGAGAGGATTTACTTTCTCTTTAAAGGGGGATAAAAAAAACTACAGGAGAGTCAGGACGCACACTAACACACAGCTCCTTTCTCTATCTGCAATGTAGAGAGCGTCCTGACTCTCCTGTCATCCAAGGGAGGGGGCGAGCACAACACACCACACCAGGGAGAAAGCCTGACAGAAGAACAGGAAGTGAGGACTTCTCAGAAGAAATAAGGACATTTAAAAGCAAAATGGAAGGATGAGGTAAGTGAAGAAGGAGGACTGCACAAAGGTTAAGGAAGCTATTTAGGGAAAAAAATTGTACCTTTACAACCCCTTTAAGGGCACATTCACTGTAAATCAGAAAAAGGTTTGGTGGTTAGCGGAGGGAATACCCTGCTACAGTACTTAAAGAGGAAGTTCAGCCCCCCCACGAAAAATACTGTAGCTGCTGACTTTTAATATATGGACAGGGAGCCCGAGATGTCGGCACCCCAGCTGATCTTTGGATCGCCTGTCGGGTGCAGTGGCCGCCATTGCTGGTAACTGCCGGTTCCCTATTGCATATGCGCAATGCGCTTTATAATTGGCCCGGTGGCAGGAGGAGGAGAAGGGCGGCTGAACTTTGGTAAAAAGGCGCCCCCTGTCACCAGAGAGGAGACAGATAAGCAGTAGTTTTCACTTTTGAGTGGAACTTCGCTTTAAAAGAGAAATATTTCTTCTTTTTTTAAAGTATCATACTTACTTAGATGATACACATCTGTCCCCTGTCGGCTCTGACATGGAGAACCGAGCAAACACTGATGATTACTCAGTTCTAACAGCTCCCTGAGCAGACAGATCTCACTGCTCTGCCCCCCGCACTCAATGGAGCACTGAGCTGTGGACAGGGCAGGAGCGGCTGGGCTCAGGCTCTCAGTGGCTCACTGAAAGGCTGAGCTGGGTGCCAGTCCAGGCACATGGGCAGATCCTATATATATATATTTTTTTTTCTACTTTAATTAATAATTGATCCAGGCAATCAATATAATTTTTCTACATGGGCAGATCCTGACTTCATTGACGCGATCTTGCCTGAGCCTGCACCAGCTCTGTGACTTCAGCCCGTTGTCTGCTGAAAACGGCTTTACAGTACAGAACAAATTGCACTCCTGCAATCCATAGAAGTACAGCCAAACAAGCTTTGGCTGTACTTCTCAGGGTGAATAAAAATCAACAATTTATTATTATTTTTTTTAAATAAAAAAAAAAAAAAAAAAAAAATGGTTTATTTAAATCAAATAAAAAAATATATATTTTAATAAAATGCTTTTGGGGTAAAAAATAAAATAAAAAAATAAAATAAAATAAAAATCGATCGAAAGATAGTTTTCTATTTAAGATACATTAATAATTTAGTTTATTCAGCATGAAATTGAGCTTAGTTATGTAGCATGAGGCTGTATATTCTGCAATATTTACATTTTTGGTAAACTCCTTTAAAGGAGTTGTAAAGGTACAATTTGTTTTTCCTAAATAGCTTCCTTTACCTCGGTGCAGTCCTCCTTCACTTACCTCATCCTTCCATTTTTAAATGTCCTTATTTCTTCTGAGAAATCCTCACTTCCTGTTCTTCTGTCTGTAACTCCACAGAGGCGATTCAGTTCGCATGTGCTGCGCTATATAAGTTTTTCATTCATTCATTCATTCACATAGTAATGCAAGGCTTTCTCCCTGGTGTGGAGTGTCGTGCTCAACCCCCCCCCCCCCCATTGGACTACAGGAGAGTCAGGACGCTCTCTATGTTGCAGATGGAGAAAGGAGCTGTGCGTTAGTGGGCTTCCTGACTTTCCTGTAGTCCAAGGGAGGGGGCGAGCACGACACTCCACACCAGGGAGAAAGCCTTGCATTACTGTGTGTAGTTACAGAAGAACAGGAAGTGAGGATTTCTCAGAAGAAATAAGGACATTTAAAAGCAAAATTGAAGGAGGACTGCACTAAGGTAAAGGAAGCCATTTAGGAAAAAAAAAAATTCTACTTTACAGCCCCGTTAATGAACCCAAGCTCTGCAAGCTGAGATAACATGGGCTGTATTTATGCGCTCACACAATTTCACATGAGATAAAACAAAGTTCAAGAATATTCTTTTATCCCAATGTTTTGCAAATCTACATACATTACAAACTGTATGATTGTTTGAAGAGAAATGCATCTGTACCAGCCTCTAAGTGTGCAGAGGAAGGATAAGCAGTAAAAATGAAAGTGAAACCTTCTAAGCAGCTTATAAACCTTGGGATTTTTCTGCACATAGTTTGAAGTGCTTTATTCCTCCCTCGAGGAGCAAAATGGCTGCAGGCCGCAAAAGAGACCCAGTTTGAGAATATTTTAATGAAGTTCCTCTATCTATGGGTAAAGCAGGTATGCGTGCAAAGTGCAAGCAATGCAACAAAGAGATGCAAGGCCTGGTGGCCCCAATGAAACATCATGAGAAGATGTGCTGAGATGAAAGGACCGTGTTTGAAGTTTGTGGACCCAGCTGATGTATTTAGTTCTATTGTTTGTTTGTTTTTTTCAAAGATATTTTGCACTTCAGTTAGTAAACATTGATGCAAATCAAACAAGCAAATACAAGGATATGTAACATAATGTTATTGTTTTAATTAAATAAAATAATTTGAGTAGTTCAACTATGTGTGCATTAAAGTGGATGTAAAATATTTTTTTTTTTTGATGTCACAATGTAGAGAATAAGATTTCCTATCATCTGTGCCCAGTCTTGCCACACAGAGTTAATCCAGCGCTGATCAATCCTCTGTTATTGTTCAGTGAAATACAACAGACTTCCAGATAAAAACCAAAGTCCTTGCTTGAGTGACAGGTTATTTACATATCTCGTGCACTAGCTTGCAGACATACACAGCTTCTGTAAAGAGTCCTCTCTCCTTTCCTGTGTTTTGCTTAAATGTTTTCAAAATATGGGGTAATACACAGTTCAGTGTCATGAGAAAATGCTCCAGTGAACGGCCATCAGAATATACATAAAGCTGTGCATGTCTGCAAGCTAGTGCACGAGATATGTAAATAACCTGTCACTCAAGCAATGACTTTTTTGGGGTTTACATCCACTTTAAAAATCAGGTCTGATATCGATGTTTTACTAACATGATGGCTTATTATTATGAATAGGAAACCTTCATTTTGTTTTCAAACATTAAAGGGGTTGTAAAGGTTTGTTTTTTATTTTCTAAATAGGTTCCTTTAAGCTAGTGCATTGTTGGTTCACTTACCTTTTCCTTCATTTTCCCTTCTAAATGTTTGTTTTTTTCCTTTGAATCTCTTCCTGTTCCTCCTCTGTAAGCTGTTCTGGCTGACTAACCCCCAGCCAGAACGGCTCAGATGATGGGGGCAAGCTTACTGAGGAGAAGCAGGAAATGAGAAATTCAGACAAAGAAAAAAAAAACATTTAGAAGGGAAATCGAAGGAAAAGGGAAGTGAACCAACAATGCACTAGCTTAAAGGAACCCATTTAGAAAATAGAAGACAAACCTTTACAACCCGTTTCAGGATTCTAAGTACCAGCAAGAATAGGTCCTTACATTTAAAGGGCACCTGTCACTTTAGATCCATCATGGCAGTGCCCGTATGCGGGCATCCACTCACCTGCTGCTGCCACATACCTCACCAGCTGTCCCATTAAAGTGAATAGGACCGTCGGTGGGTCAGAGGAGCTGCTGCGGGACAGAGAAGGCGCCGCTGCGGGACAGAGATGACAGTTGCTCTTTAAAAATTATGATTTAAATCGACTTGATTTAAAATCAAATCCACCCTGGTACTTCTCCTTTAACTTCTTGACGACCAGCTGTCGAAGTTGTACTGCAGCAGGTTGGCACGTCGGCCGCTTTAAGAAGCTATAGGGGATGCGTGCATGCCTGCGACACCGCTGTGAGCAGAGACAGACCTGTCATCCGACCGGCTCAGCGGAGATCAACGGAGCGATCTCCCGCTGAGCAGATCCATCCCGTGTGAAAGGGGCCCAAAAGTTATTAGTGTTGTTTATTTGAACCCTCAAGCGATCTGTCAACCCATCCAATGGCGGGTGTCATAGCTGATCACATGTGCATCACCATGGCAACTGCAGATCAAACAGAGGCCACAAGATGGCAGCTTCCAGGGCTGTAAAGGATAGGAGGGTTTAGTTCTGCTTTAAAAAAAAGTAAACAATGCAAAGTTTGTACCAATGTATCACTCTGACAGAGCCATAGGGGTTACATTAGTAATGTTTTTACCCATAAACAATAATAAAGAGACCCCCACATTTTCAGAACCTGGGACAGTCTCTATGAGAGGCAGCCCCCCCATCCCCCAGTCACCCCTGGAATCATACACAGACATCTCAGCAAACTTCAATGCATGGAATGATTAGCCCCGGCCCCTCCCCCAGCACACTCCTCGTCTGCTATACTTTGTTCAGTGCCCAGCAGCCCGCCCCGGTACAGGACCGCTCACAGCCCCCCAAATCCGCCATACAGACCCTCACACACCACAAGCGGGACACACTACACACTATATGTACATAAACATTGTATACACATCAACTCAGCTCACTTCCTGCCTCTCTCCCGCTGCTCCAATGCACGCAGGACCTTCTCCCCGCCCCTCCACAAACCAGCGCACTCTGATTGGTCTATCCTCCTGTCCTTCACCTCCCTGCGTGGCCCAGAAAGGAGATCGGAACGTCTCACCAGTGTCTGCTACTGATTCCAGATTCCCCGCTTCTGATTGGCTTCTGCGTTATAAGTTTATTTCTGATTGGCTCTTGCGGTATAAGTTCGCTGAAAGTTTGTTTCCGATTGGCTCTTGCGTTATAAGTTCGCTGAAAGTTTGTTTCCGATTGGCTCTTGTGTTCTAAGTTCGCTGAAAGTTCAAACACTAGAGAAGTAATTATTGTAATGTACGTGTCCTCCTTTCCGGAACCATTTTGTCGGAAGGGATGATGGGATTAATTGATCTTGGGGGAAATGGCTGCCTGTTTTGCGCATTCTCGGCAGAGCTGTTTGATGAAGTGCGCGCCCCCTTATCCTGTGCAGGATGTGTGTGATGAGGAAGTTCTACCTGAGGCTGAGCTCCCTGCAGACCGTTATGTGGAGCCGTGTACAGTTTACTGTTCTCTCAGCGAGAAATCCTTCTCAGCTGCCTGGGCTGGCCATACACATACAATTTGTATCGCCCTACAATCCATTGACATGGGAAATGGCACGTTTTTAATTTGCCCGAAGACGTGCGTCACATATTATCCCGTCTTACCAGCAATAATACAATTTACCAGTCATGAGTGTTTGGGTTCATTTCAGGATAACCATACTTTAACCACTTCAGCCCCGGACCATTTCGCTGGCCAAAGACGCTATAGCAAAAATACTGCTACAGCGCGGTCGAGTTACTGTGACATCGTCGTGCACTTCCGCGTTTGCGCGTCCCCTGGGACGCGCTCGCGGAAGTGTCCGTGCTCCCGGCGCATCACGGATCACGGTAAATTGCCGCTGATAGCGGCCGTTTACCACGTGATCGCGCCGTCGAATGACGGCGCGATCACTTGTAAACAAACCGGCGTCATTTGATGACGCCGGTTCCTCCCTCTCCTGAGTCTCCTCTCTGTACCGTTCGGTACAGTGTGCGAGGAGAGGGGGGGAGCGGGGTGTCAGCAGCAGCGCTGTGGCTGGATCTGTGACAAATGCAGTCACAGATCCAGCCAGCCATCCCTGCTACCCCAATACTGAATGAATGAATGAAGAACTTGTATAGCGCAGCACATGCGAAGTAAATCGCCTCTGGGCGCTTGTTGTTCCTGTCTCCTTTGAGATCAAAAGAGATGCGTCTTAATCTTTCTTCTGAAGACCAAGTAGTTCTCCTCCAGTCTAATGCTGGCTGGTAAGGCGTTCCATAGTCTGGGACCTTGGACAGCGAATCTCCTGTCTCCTTTGGACTTGTATCTGGCTTTCGGTATTTGAAGCCGATTTTGATTGTTGGATCGTAGAATCCGATTGGGATTGTACATTTTTAATTTTTCGCATAGATAATGGGGAGCATTCCCATGGATACATCTATGCGTTAGACAGAGTGCTTTAAAAGTGATTCTGTCATTGACTGGTAGCCAGTGAAGGGATCTCAACGAAGGTGAGATTGATTCCCAGGGTTTTTTCCCAGTCACAAGTCTGGCGGGCGTATTTTGAACGACTTGAAGACGAGCGATTTGGTACTTGGGGAGTCCGAGGTAAAGGGCATTTGCATAGTCCAATCTGGAGTTTACAATCGCTCCCACCACGACCGCTATGTCCTTCTTCGGAATAAAAGGCGTGAGTCTGCGTAGTAGGCGCAGCAGATAGTGAGATCCGCTGACTACTGCCCCTATTTGTGCGTTCATTGTCATGTCGGAGTCAAAGATGACCCCAAGACTTTTGACTTTGGCGCTAGGGGTGATGACTTTGCCCAGAATGGGCGGGGGGATCCAGGTTGTTATCAATTGATTCCTACGCTTGGCGTGAAACAGAAGAAGTTCTGTTTTCGCTCCGTTGAGTTTGAGATAACTCTTTGTCATCCAATCCTCTATCAAAGAGAGGCATGTCTCTAGATCGAGGTGGTGATCCTTTTTATTGCTAATGCGGAAGTACAGTTGCGTGTCGTCTGCATAAGAGTGATATAGCAGTTTTTGGCTGCTGATGATTTCAAAAAGAGGACGCAGATAGATGTTGAATAACATCGGCGACAGGGGAGATCCCTGAGGGACCCCGCACGATAATGTGCGTTGTTCCGAAGTGAATGATCCTAGCTTCACTATTTGCGATCGATTTTCCAAAAAAGAGGAGAACCAAGATAGATCGCTTTCTGCGACTTTGGCTATTTTAGCCAGCCGAGTCAACAACAGCTTGTGATCAACTGTATCAAAGGCTGCGCTTAGGTCCAGCAGAACCAGAAGAGAAGATTCTCCTTCGTCTGCGGCCTCAAGAACGTCGTCCCATATCTTAAGCAATGCTGTTTCCGTCCCGTGTCCGGGACGGAATCCTGATTGCAATGGGTCTAGTAAGTTGTGGGTATCTAGATGCTGTTGCAGCTGCTGTACCACTGCTTTCTCCATTATCTTGGAGAGAACATTTAGGCCTGTTATGGGGCGCCAGTTGAGTGGATCCTTAGGATCCAGGGTGGCTTTCTTCAAGATGGGTTGAATGAAGCCCTCCTTCAGCTGGGAGGGCATTATGCCCTCCCTGAAGGATTGGTTAATAAGCTGCGTGACAGGAGGTGCCAGGATGTCGGCGCATTCCTTCAGCAGTTTAGTGGGGATAATATCATTTGGCGCCGTGCTGTTGCGCAGAGTGCCGATGATATTTTTTGTGGTCTGAATGGAGATGGGTTCCAGCGTGAACTCACCAAACTGTGGTGAATTGCTGCCGGTGCTGTGTAAATGACTACGGGGGGAGCTGGGAAGGCAGTTGTTCCGCTGAATGCTTTGCCGGATTGCCTCAATTTTGTTAATGAAGCAATCCGATAACTCATCGCAAAATTCTTGTGTATCCGAGTTGGGGGCTTCAAGACATCCTGGATTCATGGTCTGAGTGACCAGCTTGAAGAGTTCGCGGGGGCGGTTTAGGGCACCGTTGATAGCCTCAGAAAAATAGTTTTTCTTGGCTTCGAAGATTTGCTTGTAGTATTTTCTGGTTATTGCCTTGTAAATCGCGAGATTCTCATCTGAGGAGCTTCTCTTCCAGGCTGCTTCTGCCCTTCTGCGCTCTTGCTTCAGTAACGCCAGCTGGTTGTTGAACCAGCCGGAGTTATTTTTCCTGATCTGGGTCTTTCGTTTCGGCGCTATCAAGTCAGCTGACTGCAATAGTGCTGTGTTTATGGCCTCTAGTGTTTCTTCCGCTGTTTGGTGCGGCTGAATTGTGTTTATTTTTCCCCCTAACGTGGTTTTGAAGAGTTCCGAGTGGAGCTTCTTCTGACATCTGGTCCAGTGTGTTGTCACTGGATTTGATGTTTTTGTTAAGGGGGGGAATTCGGAAATAATGAATTTAATTGCATGGTGATCTGTCCATGGCAATGGTTCATTTTCCAAGATTTTTATTTCCAGATCTTGTCTGAAAATAAGATCGAGCGTATGACCTGAAGCATGTGTGGGCCCACATACTAATTGCTGAAGCCCTAATCCTTCCAGGTGGGCGATGCAGGCGTCGGCAATGGGGTCTTGCGGGGAGTTGGCCCAAAGGTTGAAGTCCCCGAGCAGCAAAAGGTGTTTGCTATTCAGGGTATAGGTGGAGACAAAGTCCGTCAAAGATGGGAGCAGCTGCGACTTGGGGCCAGGTGGCCTGTAGCAGAGTAGAATCCGGACGGTCTCCTGGCCGTTTACTTGCAGTTGAAGAGTAAGGGTTTCCATGAACGGAAGAGGGTTTTGGAGGCTTGGTTTTGTGATCGCAAGACGCGTCTTATGGATCACCGCCAGTCCTCCACCTCTTTGCCCTATTCTGTTTTCCGTAATAATACGGTAGTTTTCTGGCACCAATTCTCCTAGAATGGTGTTACAGTCGGCTGTGAGCCAGCTCTCTGTAATAAAAAGGCAGTCTAGGTCGTGTTGTAGAATGAAATCATGGATTTCAAGTCAGTGTTTTACTGCCGATCTTGTGTTGATCAGAGCACATGAAATGTGCTTAAGTTGGGGTAAACGGCTAAAAATCTTGACGGTCGATCGTCGATCGATCCTCAAAAGGTGCTCAATTCTTAGGGTCTTTTTGGTGATGGCTGGCAGTATTGCGGCGAAACGCCTCAAATTCCAAATGGTTTCTGCGGAGTACCGCAGATTAGCCATGGTCACCATTCACCGGGGAGAAAAGTCATTCCTTTTGGTGGCGATGATCAGCTGGTGGTGGGGAGAGGAATCCTTGAATCCTCTCTCCCAGCTATTTTTTATTTGGTCCAGAGGAAGGCAAAAAACACCCTGGCCCAGCTAAGCCAATGTGCAATACCCCAGTACTCTGCAATACCCCAATACTCTGCGCGATACTCTGCAATACCCCAATACTCTGGAATACCCCGCGTGATACTCTGCAATACCCCAATACTCTGCAATACCCCAATACTCTGCAATACCCTGCGCGATACTTTGCAATACCCCAATACTCTGCAATACCCTGCGCAATACTCTGCAATACCCCAATACTCTGCAATACCCCAATACTCTGCAATATGCACCCCCTCCTGCCCCCCTCCGGTGCTTTTACAGACTCACCGCTACGATCGAAGCCAGGATATATTTTTCCCAGCCTAGAGGTGAAATGTGGGGTCTTATTGACCCCATATCTCACTGTAAAGAGGACCTGTCATGCTATATTCCTATTACAAGGGATGTTTACATTCCTTATAATAGGAATAAAAGTAATAAAAAAATGTATTTTTGGGGAAAAAAGTGTCAAAATAAAGTAAAATGAACAATCATTTTTATTAATTTTTTTAAAGCACCCCTGTCCCCGTGTGCTCGCATGCAGAAGCGACCGCATACGTAAGTCCCGCCCACATATGAAAACGGTGTTCAAGCTACACATGTGAGGTATCTTTGCGAACGTTAGAGCGAAAGCAATCATTTTGGCCCTAGACCTCCTCCGTAACTAAAAACATGTAACCAGTAAAAGTAATTAAAGTGTCGCCTATGGGGATTTTTAAGTAACGAAGTTTGGCGCCATTCCACGAGTGTGCGCAATTTTAAAGTGTGACATGTTGGGTATCTATTTCCTCGGCGTAACTTTATCTTTTACATTATGAAAAAAAATTGGGCTAACTTTACTGTTTTGTTTTAAGCACAAAACAGTTTTTTTCTAAAAACACGCTTTCAAAAAATGTCTGCAAAAATACCATGAGAGATAACAAGTTGTAACCGCCGCCATTGTATTCTCTAGGGTCATTGCTAAAAAAGCATATATAATGTTTTGGGGTTCTATGTAATTTTCTAGCAAATAAATGATGATTTTTTCATGTAGGAGAGAAATGTCAGAATTGGTCTGGGTGTTCCAGAACGCCTGATGGCGTTCCCTGCATGTTGGGCCTCTGTATGTGGCCACGCTGTGTAAAAGTCCCACACATGGGGTATCGCCATACTCGGGAGGAATAGCAGAATGTGTTTTGGGGTGTAATTTGTGGTATGCATATGCTGTGTGTGAGAAATAACCTGCTAATATGACAGAAACAAGATTTTTTTTTTTTTACAGAATTTTCAATAGTTTTTCTTTTATAGCGCAAAAAATAAAAAACCCAGAGGTGATCAAATACCACCAAAAGAAAGCTCTATTTGTGTGAAATAAAGGACAAAAATTTCAAATGGGTACAATGTTGTATGACTGAGTAATTGTCATTCAAATTGTGAGAGCACCGAAAGCTGAAAATTGGTCTGGTCAGGAAGGGGGTTTAAGTGCCCAGTGGTCAAGTGGTTGTAAACGGCAAAAAAAATATTATTTTTGACTTTTTGCTATAATAAATATCCCCAAAAAAGATATAAAAATAAATCTCTATATGTGGGAAGAAAATGTTGTTTGGGTACAGTGTTGCATGACCGCGCAATTGTTGTTCAAAGTATGACAGCGCTAATAGCTGAAGTTTAATGGAACTTTTGTTAATTGTGTTCCTCCCCCCCCCCCTCCGGTGTCACATTTGGCTCCTTTTAGGGGGAGGGGGGGGGGGGTTCAGATACCTGTGTAATCCAGATCGCCGCAAAATCTGCCACGTCAGGCCCCTCTTCCGTCCCCCCTGCTGTTTTATGGGAGACACACAGGTCCCAGAAGACAGCAGAGACCAGTCAGGACACGCAGCGTGACTCACGCATGCGCAGTAGGGAACCAGGCTGTGAAGCCGCAAGGCTTCGTTTCCTGATTCCGTTACTGAAGATGCTGACTCCTGCACCCGGGAGCCAAGGGACAGGTCAGTTTCGGGTAAGGACATGAACAGGTAAGTGCCCATGTTTTTAAAGTCAGCAGCTGCAGTATTTGTATCTGCTTTTTTTTTTTCAGCGGAACTCCGTTGTTTTCTATATATATATATATATATATATATATATAAAAAGTTGATGGGGCCTCTTTTTAATAATCCCCCACCTCCCTGCGTTCAGCTTACCCAGTAAAAGACCTTCTTATTCCCCCCTACAAGCCCTCTAACTCGGTCACTTACATGCCCACAATCCACACTTCTGTGCTGTAGGACCACTGATTGCTGCTAATTCTTTTCAATTTTCTAGGCCATGCATGTGCAATAGAATCCATATTCATTCCTATAGAATGGCCATCAATGGTCTTTACACGTACCACCTATTGTTCTTCTGAGATCTGTGCTGTACAGCCCTCTGGGTGCCTTTGCAAAAGTCTCCCGATCTGGCTTTTCTTGTAGAAAAAAAGGACAGATTTCTATGGAGATGCCATTTTTATCCTAACAGTGGCTGGCCTCTGTATAACAACAAATAGAGATTCTCCAGCATGGAAGAACAGCCCAGCTGGGAGTCTTCTGTACTAACATTGCATTCATTTGCATGACTCTCTCAGCAGATCAATGTGCACATGTTAAAGCGGAGTTCCACCCTAAAAAAAAAAAAAAAAATATAGCCAAAAAGGCTACAAATTTTTTTTTTTATATACTTACCAGAAATGGCTGTTGCTAGGCAAATCGTCCTAATCTGCCACTTCCTCTTCCTCGGTGGTCTTTCTCCTCTCTCGCCACTCGACTTTTTTTTGGGAGCAGTGATTTTAATAATGCTTAAAGTGAAACAATAAAATATTCCTTTAAATTTGTACCTGGGGGGTGTCTCTAGTATGCATGTAAAGTGGCGCATTTTTCCTGTGTTAAGAACAGTCCCTGCAGCGAAATTACATTTCTAAAGGAAAAAAAATCATGTAAAACTGATTGCGTATGTAATGAATTGTCGGGTCCGGGCAATACAGATACAATTCATTGAAAAAAACGGCATGGGTCCCCCTTCCTAGTCCATTACCAGGCCTTTGGGTCTGGTATGAATATTAAGGGGAACCCCGAACCAAAATAAAAAAAAAATTGCGTGAGGGTCCCTCCAAATTCCATACCAGGCCTTTCAGGTCTGGTATGGATATTAAGGGGAACCCTGCGCCAATTTTTTTTATTAAAATGGTGTAGGGGTCCCCCTCAAAATCAATACCAGACCCTTATAGGTTTCCTGCGGTTTCCCCCGTGGCGTCAGATGGGGCGGGATCCTATGGAGGCACATCAGTAGCGGCTTTTTTTTTCCGGTATCGGAGCTACATCGCTGGACTTTTTTTTCTTTTTTAATAAAGGACTTGTCCCACGCTGGCTCTCGATTTTTTTTCCACACTTTTTTGGGTGAAATGGTAGGGGTACAATGTACCCCGTTACCAATTTACATAGGGGGGCGGGATCTGGAAGTCCCCTTGTTAAAAAGGGCTTCCAGATTCCGATAAGCCCTCGTCCGCAGACCCCCACAACCACTGGGCAAGGGTTGTGGGGATGAGGCCTTTGTCCCCATCAACATGGGGACATGGTGCTTTGGGGTCCAGAACAGGGGAAAACTGCACTGCACAGGGTGTGCCCAGGCATGCTTATGAGCAAGATATCGCTGACTAGATTACCTAGGCTCTTGTAAATACATTTTCTATCCAGGCCTGAGCATGTATTCTGAAATGTCAGAGTACATACTCAGATGTATTAGGCATTTTTCGTATTGTAGAGTGCTGGACCGGTCAGGGCAGTTTAAAGCAGTCTTGAGACCCGTTTCCTAATTGACTGAAAGGAGAAGCGACCCTATTGGCCTAGGAGGAGGAGGGAGGAGACTCTCGGCCACTGTGATGCCGAGGTAATGTGGGTGCATTGTTTGCTGCCTAACCCCCCCCCCCCCCCCCCATTGTACAGCTAATGATCATATTCAGATCTGCCCCAAAGGTTTGAATTCTGATTGTAGATTAAAGTATATGTCATGAGAAGACTACAGCACAATGCATGTCACAGCAGATAATAAAATAGTATTTTACAAAGTGATAATTGAATCAGGAGGATTGCCAATTAACTTTTAATTAGCCTCAGAACCAGCTCACACTTTAGCGCTGCGTAGCAGTGCATTAACAAATTCACATTGTGTCGTGCATTGTGTTAAGGCTTCGAAGACAAGTCAAAATTTGCTTATTGCCCATTTTATCTAATGTATTTGCATAGCAGTGTGCTGGAAGACAGGTGCATTGCCTGCTACTTTACAGGTCACTAAAGGGAAAAAAAAATTGCTGAAATGACTGTTTACAGGGTATAGAGACATAAAAGTTAACTGATTCCTTTTCAAAATGATTAAAAATAGATAAAAATCAATCATATAATGTGCCTGCAGGTTAGTTTCACTTTTGAACTGGCTTCATGTTTCTGTGAAGTAGAAAGAGACACACAAAACAAAAACAAACAAATCCAGGGCAGTGTTTTGTTTTTAAAATGAATCTGATTGGTTCTGGGAAGTTTTAGACACACAGTAATGACAGCTCAGACCACCATGAGAAAGCTCCCAGTATGGTGGTTATAAGGGAACAGACAAGCAGTAAGTGTGGAGATCAGAGCAGGATAACAGCAACTTTAAAGCAAAAACGAACAATAAGGACATGAAACCAGTACTGCAGTAAGGTAAAGGAAGCTATTTAGCAAAAAAAAAAATTTCCTTTAGTGATCATTGGAGTGCCATTAAAAAAAACAATGACACGTCAATGCACACCAGATGCACTGGAGCTATACTGGCAGCTATTTCCAACAGAGCCCCACTGTAGACAATCAAAATGCCTTGTTTCCTATGCAGGGAAAGCAAGAGTGTGATGCATTTTTTTGTAATGCGATTGTGTATTGGCAAAGTGAAATTTCAGCACCTTCTCTAATGCCGCGTACAAACGAGCATTTTTCGGCATTAAAAAAAACGACGTTGTTCAGCATGTAGAAAAAACGAAGTTTTTCCAACTTCATTACTAAAACGACGTTGCCCACACCCCATCGTTTAAAAAAAAATGCTCTAGCAAAGCGCGGTGACGTACAACACGTACAACGGCACTATAAAGGGGAAGTTCCATGCGGATGACGCCACCCTTGGGGCTGCTTTAGCTGATTCTGTGTTAGTAAAAGACGATTCACGCTTTTCTGTCAGTTACAGCGTGATGAATGTGCTTACTCCATTACTAATGGTAGTTTTAATAGAACGAGCGCTCCCGTCTCATAACTTGCTTCTGATCATGCGCGGGTTTTTCATGTCGTTTTAGCCCACACACGATAATTTTTTACAACCCCGAAAAACAACATCGTTTAAAACTTTGTTAAAAAATGTTCAAATTTTTTTTTTTACGTTTTTCAGAACCCAAAAAATGATGTGAAGCCCACACACGATAATTTTAACCACTTAAGGCCCGGACCAATATGCTGCTAAATGACCAAAGGTGTTTTTACAATTCGGCACTGCGTCGCTTTAACAGACAATTTTGCGGTCGTGCGACTTGGCTCCCAAACAAAATTTGCGTCCTTTTCTTCCCACAAATAGAGCTTTCTTTTGATGGTATTTGATCACCTCTACGATTTTTATTTTTTGTGCTATATTCAAAAAAAAACAATATTTTTTATTTTTGTTATAAGAAAAATCGAATAAACTAAATTTTAGTCAAACATTTAGGCCAGTCAGTAAATATATGATCACTGCAATCAGTGACACTGTGACACTGTGACAGGGGGCTGGGGGGGGGGGTCGGATGGGGTTAAATGTGCCTATGTGTGTGGTGTTAGTGTAGTGTTGGTGCGACTTACTGTGAGTCTTCTCTCCTCTCGGCGGATTGAAAATACTGCCGAGAGGAGAGCTCACATCACTTCCTCTGCCTGTGTTTACATTATACAGGCAGAGGAAGTGACACGGCGGGGGGAGGCCAGATTGGCTAGGAGCAATCACGAGGGGGCGGACAGAAACAAACAGCTGCCACCTCGTCACTGATCGCTCCGGGAGGTAAGACGACCGCCGCACGCAGCGGAGGGGTTCCCGATCGGACCCCCAACAAGGCAGGGACATGCATGTACGCCCATGTGCCTGAACGTGCCATTCTGTGGACGTACATAGTCGTGCGGCGGTCGTTAAGTGGTTAAATGACATTTTTTACAAACAATTTTTTTTTCATGCCGAAAAATTATCGTGTGTAAGACAGGTTGCAGTTGATGCATTTTCCCAGTGCATTTTGTGTTTCTTGACATGCATTTTTGATGCGTTTTTGGTAGGTATCTGTTGTCCTGCAGGATAAACCAGCAAAAACATATCACAAATACAAGTACTACATTTTTGATGCGTTTCTATTGAAGTCTATGGAACCAAAAACGCAACCTGCTGCAGGGAAAAAAGTCCCTGACCCTTTCCAAAAAAATGCACCGGTTGAATACGCACAAATGTGAGCATGACTCATAGGAAATCATGTTAAATGAACTGTAGTGGGTTTCTGCAAACCTGAAAGCGCACTGAAAAATGCATAGGTGAGAACCAGGCCTTACTCAGTGCCAAATTCTGTTGCAAAGTGCAACTTCCCTTGCAAAGTTAACAGCTTATTTGCTTTTGTTAAATCAACCCAAGAAGGTTTGATTTACTAAAAGGTGAAGAGAATGCCCGCTTGGTAAGTGTAAATGTTCTACTCCTTTAGTAAATCAACCCTAGTATGTATTTTTCTGAATTCACACCTGAGCAGAGCGTATTCCTGTGTGGTCAATGTATCAATCTTCAGATGATTGTTTCCTGAGCAGGACAAAGGGAGGAGAGCGGTTGTAGAGGAGGAGAGTTTAAACTAGATGGACTTGTGTCTTTTTTCAACCAGACTATGTAACTATATTTCTTTATCATACACCGCGGGACACAGAGCCTCTATTCATTACATAGTGGGTTGTATGATCACCAGAGGTGATTGGACACTGGCACAACCTATGAGAACAAGTTTCCCTCTATATAACTCCTCCCATACAGGAAGTACCTCAGTTTTTTCGCCAGTGTCTAAGAAGATTGGATGCGATGAGAATAAGTGCTAAAGGAAGTTCTACCATGAAGGCCCTTTGGGCAAAAGAGCTACACTTCGGGTCCATCCAAGATGCTTAATTTATTACGCCCCATTGGATGTTACCCAGGCCTCGCGTACGAGGCATCGCCTTTAACTATGTAAATATGTAACTATGAGTACTACATGCGCAAAAGCGTGCACAATTATACGTAAAAAAGCATGTGTTTCGCATGCAGTGCCTTAAAAAAGTATTCATACCCCTTGAAAGTTTACACATTTTGTCAAGTTGTAATCGAAAATGTAAATGTATTTTACTGGGATTTTATGTGATAGACCAACACAAGGTGGCACATAATTCTGAAGTGGAAGGAAAATGCTAAATAGTTTACAATTATTTTTACAAATAAATATGTGAAAAGTGTGGTGTACATTTGTATTCAGCCCCCTTTACTCTGATACCCCTAACTAAAATCTAGAGGTACCAATTGCCTTCAAAAGTCACCTAGTTAGTAAATAGAGTCCACCTGTGTGTAATTTAATCTCAGTATAAATACAGCTTTTTTGTGACACCCTCAGAGGTTTGTTAGAAAATCTTAGTGAACAAACAGCATGATGAAGGTCAAGGAACACACCAGACAGGTAAGGGATAAACCTTTTGAAGAGCAAGGGCCACTTAAGTGACTTGGTAACCTGTCGCGGGCCACAGTGAGCGGAGTAGGTGCTCACATGCTCTAACGCACGCGTCGATACCTCACATGTGTAGTTTGAACCGCCTTTACATATGTGGGCGGGACTTACTCCTACCTCCGCTCTCCCCCCTGACAGATTGAGGGGGGAGAGCGGCACAGACGGGGGGAGAAGAGTGGCACGGAGGGAGGAGGAGAAGAGCGGCATGGAGCACGGGGGAGGAGGAGAAGAGCGGCACGAAGCACGGAGAGGAGGAGGAGGAGAAGAGCGGCACAGGGGGAGGAGGAGGAGAAGAGCGGCACGGGGGAGGAGGAGGAGAAGAGTGGCACGGAGCACGAGGAGAAGAGCGTCACGGAGCACGGGGGAGGTGGAAAAGAGCGTCACGGAGCACGGGGGAGGAGGAGAAGAGCGGCACGGAGCAGGGGGCAGGAGGAGAAGAGCAGCACGGAGCACGGGGGGAGGAGGAGAAGAGCTGCACGGAGCACAGGGGGAGGAGGAGGAGAAGAGCGGCACGGAGCACAGGGGAGGAAAGACTTGCAACTCCCCTGCCTGCCCAGGTATCGGGTGAGGCATCGGAGCATTTCCCCCGAGTACAAGTACTCGGGGAAATGCTCGGTATCGGTATCGGGACAACCCTAGTTGAGTGCATTGTATACGGTACATGCTTTTCAGTAAGCCAACATTTCTGTATTAAAAATCTTTTTTTTTTATTGGTCTTATGCAATATTCTAATTTTACTGAATGTGGGGTTTTCACATGCTGTAAGCCATAATCATCAAAATTAAAAGAAAGAAATACTTGAAATATATCACTCTGTGTGTACTGCATCTTATATATGTACCGGTACCCCCGAAAGAGCTGCTGGTAATTTGATTGGGTGGCACATTTACCTCATGGTCCTTTCCGATTGTCTAGGGGTGAATGGTGCATACAGCAGCAGTAAAGGAATATCCGCAAAGAAGTGTCTTTTTATGTGCTCTTTATTACCCAGCCGGGCAAAAACAGTGAACTGGTGATGAAAAGGACAGACGGAGATTGAAAGGAGAACTGCAGATTTAGGTGTAGTAGTTGGAGCAGTCCTGCTCCCATGCGTAACACTTCCCACACCACTCCTGCTTGAGTGGGCTTAGCGTACCTGGATAGGCCTCTCTCACTGACCTTGCAGCGGAAGTATCGCTCAAACCTCTTCAGGACGAAGTCTCTGCCACAGACCCTCCCAAATGAATGTCAGTAAGACGCCTCTGCCACAGGCCCTTTCTGATTACAGATACGGAGGTAACCCTCCTAGGTAAAGTTACGCCTGGATCTCCTTCTTAACGTCGCTCAGGTACCGATTGAAGGAGGAGTCAATCCTTTAGTGTCCGGCTACTTTGATCCCCGGTGGTTCGTCTGAATCCTTTTGGACCGCCAGCCTCTCATTGGCATTCCTCAGATGGACTCCCCACCGAACAACTACACTACATGGGATCTTCAAAAGTGGGAACCCAGTCGACCACTGAGTCCCTGTTCTGCTCAAATGTTCCGGACCAACATGGCCCCGAAACCAGGAACACCGCGTGGCACACACACCCCGCCCAGGTAGGCCACAACGCCAGGGCGCCGTGATGTGTTCACCCTGAAGGTGGGCGCCACACAGGAAGAAGACCCCGTCTCAATGGCGTCTGTTCCATAAGTACCCTCTCTCCCAGCATGCCCAAGCCTCCTGATTGGCCGCTGGGAAAGAGCACCCAAACCTTAACTCCACTGCTGCCACCTACCGCACCAGGGTGGGAAGAACACACCAACGCAATAGAATGAGCTACTGAATCATTGCAATTGGAATCAGAGTCACTTACACTCTGATTGTACTCTAAATTTCAGTAGCACCAGTACTTGGAAGTAACCTGGCGCTACATATAAAATATATGATTTTCACTTTTTAAATTTAATTACTGAAATAAATTAACTTTTTTATGATATTCTAATTTTATGAGACACACCTGTATGAGTGTGTGCATATCTTGGCTGTCATACAATGCAGAGTGAGAAATCTCCTCCCTGCCCCCACTACTATGATAACGAGATAACATGGTAATTGTGGCCTTGGAAACTGCTGGGCTTGTTACCATGGCAATGGTCTAGAGGGGGAGGCTGGAGAAAAGTCTTCCTTCTTCCCATCTTTTAATGAGTTTGCAGACATTGAAACTGGCCATAGAGATGATGAACTGGATATTTCAAACTAGGAAAAGAATCTCTTTAAAAAAATAGGCTGTATTCTGACCCTGTTTATCCTAGGAATTTACAATCACCGGCCACTTTATTAGATACACCTGTTCAATAGCTTGGTAACGCAAATTGCTGATCAGCCAATTACATGACGAGCGGACTGACCATTCGGGCACTCGGGGGGGGGGGGGGGCGGATATGTTGAGAGGAGGGATGGAGAAAGAGGATTTGGGAAAGGAGGGCGGATTTGGAGGGTTTATGCTAGTAAAGTTGATATGATGGGGGGGCAGGGCCGATTCTAGGGTCACAGGCGCCTGGGTGCAGAAATATTTCTGGCGCCCCCACATGGGCGTCGTCATGTTACTAACTCCTCCCCTTTACAAATGTTTCTATTCAACCACAGAGATGCTCCCCCACAAAGTCTTCATTAACCTGGGATCCTAACATGATCTCTTAACAATAAACAAAATACAGGAAGAGGACACAGAGGGCTTCTGTTAGAGAGTCTGTTAGATGTTCGGCGCCCCTACCTCTCCAGGCGCCTGGGTGCAATGCACCCTGCCTAGGATCGGCCCTGATGGGGGGAAGGGGATTTGTGCTGGGATGAGAAATGTTGGAATTGTTTGGGTGGAGGGGATTTGTGCTGAGAGGGGAGGATATATGAAACAAGAGGATTTGAGCTGGGGGGGGGTTTGTGCTGGGAGAGGGGATTTCAGCAGGGTGGTTGGATTTGTAGGTGGGAATTATTGCTTAGGGGGTAAGCATGCTGATTAGTGCTCAATTGTTGGCATGTTCGCCCTGGCTGTAGATGATCAAGACTAGTGGTCAAGCTGGTTAAAGCGAAGCTCCCCCGAAAAGAGGAAGCTCTGCTTGTTTGCACCAAGCCCACCCCCCCCACACCCACATTTGGGGGGGTACCTGATTTTGATAGGTACCCACTTCCACATCCAGGTTGGATAGCTGCGGCGATCTACGGGGATGTCTGGCCCCTCCTCCTCACAGGTCCCAGAAGACTGCGGGACCAATCACAAAGTACAGCACCACTCATGTATGCACAGAAGGAAACGAGCTGAAAAGCAGGAAGGCTTCACTGCCATTTTCCCTTACCTAAGATGCTTGACGGGTGCCAAAATCGCAGCATCCCTGGACAGGTAGGTGTCCTTATATTAAAAGTCAGCAGCTACAGTGTGATGGCATAGGTATGCATGGCTTCTAGTGGCACTGGGTCATTGGTTTTTATTGATGATGTGACAGAAGACAGAAGCGGACGGATGAATTCTCCAGTGTTTAGAGATATACTGTCAGCCCAGATTCAGCCAAATGGAGCAAAGTTAATTGGACTGCACTTCACAGTACAGATGATGGTGAGCCAAAACACACTGCAAAAGCAACCCTGGAGCTTTTGAAGGAAAATAAGTGGAATATTCTGCAATGGCCGAGTCAGACTCTTAGGACACAAGCAAAATATTGATGTTCGTTTTTGTTTTAAGCCCCAAATCTAGCCAAAATTGTTTTGTTGTGGACAAGTTACCTATCCGGTTTTTATTTTTGTATGGAATATCACTGGGGGAGATTTTGCATTACCTCCTGTCCTTTTATAACCAGGACAACAAATGAGAAGTTATCAGGAAAGCACATACAGCACTGCAGTACTGCTAAAAACGCATCTCATTCAAAGTCCCAACTCTCCCCCCTTTTTTACACACTTACAGGGATGAAGGCCTGTTGGTAGTGCCTATCATATGCCTCATTCAAAGTCCCAACCCTATCCCCCCGTTTTAATACCATTTAGGGATGGAGATGCGTTTTCAGGAGTGGAATATAGTGCCTCCACCAATCTACCACCAACAGTTAACTTATGCATTGGCATTTTTTGACCAGCTGATCCAATTTGATGTGGTCCACACTTAGTCTGGTGGTATTTTGGTTTGGTAGGCATGTTTTGGTTCCACTCCTGTATTTCATTTGTTTTTCCAGTGCTCTTTTTAGCCAGACCAACTATAGGTAGGGGCGGGTTTAGGTTACCAACTGCCCCCTATCTATTGATTAGCACGCCTGTGCAGGGCTGGACTGGGACAAAAATGTGGCCCTGGACTTTATCAAGACTGGCCCACTTTGACAGGTCTTTCCCATGGCAGCCGGACAACTCCCGCACCCCCCCCCCCTCCGGCCACCCGCACCCCTTCTCCCCCTTCACTAGACACTAGCCGTTCTACTTTATTAGAGAAAAATGGCTACTCTAAGTTTGGGGCCCCCCCCTTATGGTAAAAGATTAGGCAGAAGTGAGAAACTCCAAGGCCATAGCTGTTGAGTCAGCTGTCTGTCCCCTCCCCCATGCTCCTCTGGTCCTCCCCCTGCTTCTTTGTCCCCCCAGATGAGCCCTGCTGGGAGGGAGAGGAGGTAAGCATTGCAGGAAGGGAGAGATAGAGGAGCAGAGGGGGGGGGGGGGGGCGGCGGTCTGCTGTCACTGAAGCCGGCCCACCGGGAAACTCCCTGTAGTCCCAATGGCCAGTCCATTGCTGCTCCTGTGCTTCTTATTAGGAGGCTTTAAAATCATAGCTAGGACTGCAGTACACGGAGTGCCTTGACGTTGGCCTGCAGCTTAAACAGGTATTTGAAAATACATGCAACTAAACCTCTGTTTTTAATTACATACAGTTAGACAGATTAATTTGGTTTAGTGCTTTTTTGGTTGGCAACTTTGAGCCTGGCTATTATGGAAACATTTTTTATATTTATTTAATTGCATACTGCTAAAAACGCATCTCATTTAAAGTCCCAACTCTCCCCCCTTTTTTACACTATATGTTCCTATTGGAAAGATTTCCCATCATTTCGTATCCTGTCAGGAATTGAGGGAAACCACCTCAATAGGAACACAGACATCCGTAAAAAGCCAAAACAGAAGTCTATTGACCCTCGCAGCCCCATCCAAAAAATAAATAAAAAATACTGTCTGGAGTTGTGCTTTAAACGGTTTATTGTGTTTCTACCAAGTCCTTTTCTTTGGTCAGCAAGCATTGGCAATGTAAATAATTATTCTAACACAAGACAGCAACGTGTGAGAAACCATACGGACTGTGAAAGATTTGAGAGGATTCTTTTTATGACCACTATCTTGTAGACTATATTTGTAAAATTTAGTAGTCAGACTTTGGAGAATAAAGTAAAAAAATTGCCTCTTTTTTAAAGTGTTACTAAACCTACAACAGAAAAAATAGTCTGTTTATGTAGCATAGCATGCTAGTTGTACTTACTGCAGAACTTAAGGGGTTAATTCTTTGCATTGTGTAAAAAGTCTGTTTCATCTTGTAAGCATAGATTCTCCCCTTCCTGCACTGTCTATCTGGGGAAGGCCAGCTAACACAGGCATGGTAGCAGACCTGCACATGCTCAGGTGTGTATTTTTTATGCTGGAGAGAACATTTACTTGTTCTTAGAGCTAGACAGATCACATGATATTGACATCACACATGTGGGCATGTATACAGGCTGTAGTAGAACTGGAAATCTCCTCCTACCTGAACTCTTAGCCCTGGGGAAACTGCAGTTTATCATGTAACCGTGGTATACAGATCAGCCAAAAAGGTATATAGTGGCTGTATTTTAATGTAAAAAGATAATTTATAAGCTGTGAGCACTGTGCGGGGGGGGGGGGGCATGACCTTGATGCAACTTTTGGTGTAATTCTGATCTGACTTCCCATTCTATGGTTCAAAGTCACACCAAAGTAGTGCAGGCACGTTTACAAAGTTGCTGCGACTGATTTGAATGGGTGCCATTGAAAAGATTGGGTGCGACTTAACATGCGACTTTGATGTCCAAAGTCGCATGACAAATGGCAGAAGTGTGAATGGAGCCTTAACGGATAACAATCAAATTTATTTTGCAATCAGTTGTATGTAACTTTTCAGATAACTGTCTCACAACTAAAAATGTCTTAAAAGCGGAGTTCCCCCGTGTTTTAAAAAAAAATAAAAGTCAGCGGCTGCAGTATTTGTAGCTGCTGACTTTTATTTAAATAAAAAACACGGGGGAACTCCGCTTTTAAGACATTTTTAGTTGTGAGACAGTTACCTGAAAAGTTACATACAACTGATTGCAAAATAAATTTGATTGTTATCCGTTAAGGCTCTTTTAAAATATGGACACTTACCTGTCCAGGGCGCCCACGATGTCCTCACCCAAAGCATATTTGTTCATTGGCTCTAGGGTGGAGGGCGCCGCCATCTTCGGTAAGGGAATCAGGAAGTAAAGCCTTGCGGCTTCACAGCCTGGTTCCTTACTGTGCATGCATGAGTCGTGCTGTGCATCCCTCACTGGTCCCTGCTGTCTTCTGGGACCGGTTTCCTGTTTCCCAGGGGGGGACGGGTGTTGGAGAAGGGGACGGGCATGGATCGCCACGGAGCCTGCAGCAATCTATGCCCGGAAGTTGGAGAAAATACCTGGATTTGACAGGTATCTGCTCCCCCCTGAATGGTGCCAAATGTGACACCAGAGGGGTGGAGGATTCCAAAAAGCGGAAGTTCCATTTTTGGGTGGAAATCTGCTTTAATTAGATAACCCCAGATGTTCAAAATCCTGTATTTTGCCCATGTAAGGGCAAAGCAGTAGCTTTTTTAATGCCTCTCTAGCTATGCTGGGAACTCAGCGTGCACTCTGTAATGGGAATTTGTAAGTTCTGTATATAATTGTATTCTATTTTGTATGTATTGCAAACTGCCCTTACTGTGCATACAGCACTAATAATGTTTTCATTACATGTTTGCATTCTTTCGAGTTCTGGTTAGAATTAGTCTGCCTATGTTACGCCCCTTGTTACCATAAACGTACAATTGTAATATTAATGTGATACTTACGTAATGATGTGTATAAAAACCTTTCAAATGCGTCATAATGAAGCAGAACAGTTATTTGGAAAAATTTGTATATTTTGTGTCTGTTCTAGGGCTGCAACTAACGATTATTTTCATAATCGATTAGTTGGTCGATTATGGTTTCGATTTATCGGATAATAGTCTTAAAAAAAAAAATTGCATTTTTTGGCCCAATTTGTTTGTTGGACAGATTACAAAACACGAATTGCCACAAAAACACATTACATGCTTTTCTGCAGCTTCTCCATTGAAGTATATTGAACCAAAAAAAATAAAAAATAGCACTGTTTTGCGTTAAAAACTCCTTGCCCTTTCCAAATACGCAGCAGCTGAAAAAAATCATGGATGTGAACGTGTCCCATAGGAAAACATGTAAATGAACTGTAGTGTGTTTCTGCAAAAAGCACCAAAAAACAGAGGTGTGACCCAGGCCTGAGATGTTTAGTAACATAATGGGGTGAAAAAAACAAAAATAAGTATAAAAAGAGCAAATAATCGCTACTGTAAGGGGTTTATTTTTTTACTGTGGGACAGTGAAAGTAATATTTACAGTAGCGATTTGCTTTTTTGCACTATAAAGGGCTAATTTTATTTTTTTATCCCCATTATGTTACTGGTCGATTAAACGATTATGAAAATTGTAGGGCTGTGCAAATTAACTTTTAATTAATTGATTAATCTTTAATTTTTTGATCGATCAAAATTTTTATGATCGATTAAAATTCTTTTGATTGGTACTCGCCTCTCCGCCAGCTTCTGGGCCTTCAGGGAGTTCCGTCAGAGATCCGGTAACGTCACGGCCACCGGCGGGGCTTGCCGTGTCCATCTGAAGGGCTCCTTTGCTGTGCCTTCATATCTGCATGCCGGCGGGACCTTACTATCTGCCACACGCAAGGGCTGTTACACTTCCCTCTATGAACCTGGGATTCTACAGCCATCCACTGGGAGTTGTGATAGTTCCCTTCACGGGACATCTACATGCTGACGGACTGATGTTAACCTCTCCTCATCTGGATTCAGCAGTGGTATCGTTGTACACATTTTTATACCAGTATCATACTTAGCTACATGTTTTTTGACTGCCTTTTCTACCATTTGGTATTACTCCATTTTTACAGTTTATGTAGCTACATCGATTTTATCTCCAGTGCAATATTTATTTGGTTACCTACTTGAAGACTATAAAAGTTTTAATGCTATTCCCATCGAGCGCTGCCTTTGTGTGTTTTTTGTATCCTGCTATCCATTTTTCCAGTGGTTGGTAGCTGCACTGGGAATCAGCCTGCAAGGTGATCAGCTAAAAGTAGTTAGATCTGTATGTGCGTTATAATTAATTGAAATTAGTCGATTATTCGATAAAAAAAAAAAAAACTATTTATCGAACACAAAAATTTTGATCAGTAACAGCCCTAGAAAATTGTAATCGATCAATTTCATAATCGATTAGTTGACGATTAATCGATTAGTTGTTTCGGCCCTAGTCTGTTTCCTACTGCCGTAGCTATTATTGATTTAAAACCACTAATCAATATGAGGATAGGAGTTGCCTATCTATAAAATATCCTTGTCAGGTGGCGAGCCAGCCAGGAGGGGATTTACAGCTGACCCGGAGGATCCGAAACCGGGAGCTTGAGACAATCCGGGTATTTCTGATAATCAGCCGGCTGAGGTAAGCCTTTTGCTTACATCTGAGTTATCAGACTTCCTTGATCGGTAAGGCATTACAGGACAAAGGGTACCTAATTACGTGAAACCGTTGCTCTGCCTTGAATGGCAAAAGTTCACTTTAAGTTCCAACACTTTTACCTCCCTCCAACTGAAGCGTTCCACCCTGCATTCAAATAAAGAGCCCATCATACACCAAACAAAACTTAAAAAAAACTGTTTTATTATTTTTTTTCCGTCACAGGCTTGTCATCTTTTCAATATGAAAAAGCAACAGTAAAATAAAAAATAATTATGGCATGGGAAGAGAAAGAGAGGTAAAGGATGAACAGAACAACAAAAATAAAAACAGGAGAAAAAATGAAACATCCACTTTTTACTTAGAGAAAGATTCTTCCCCACAATTCCTTCCATTTGCTAACAGCAAGACTCATTATTTTTCTCTTTTTAAATAAAATCGTTCCCTTGATAACCACAGGCCAACTCGAGTACGGCCGTCCCAGGCTGCAGAATTCAGGCCCACTTCATTACTAAAACCAAAATCTGCAAATTTAAAAATACTGTTTGCTGTAAAGCGCGGTAAGTGCATTTTGTTAGATCTCAAGCACTAGTTGTTATATTGTAAACAATGATGGGGGCAAAGCCTTTTTTTTATAAATTGAGACCTATATTAAGCCAAGCTAAAATTGGAGACATTTTTTCACGGTTCCCATTTAGGCAATTAGGGAAGTGGCAGTGATTGGTACATTTTATGTGTGTCCACAGTAATAACTTAAGGAAATTAAAAAAAGAAAGGAAACCGCTTGTAAAAAGGGACAAAGTAATCACCACTGAATGGGGCTCAGAAAAGTATCGTTATCGGGATTAGATGTTATTAGGCTCTTCTACAATCTCCGGGTATACTTAGACTTTGAACCAACCTGTAGCTAGAGACCAGCACTAAGCTACAGGTAAAGGTCGAGAATTTTGACTTAGACCACCTTTTGATGGAACCCGAGTAATCAAAGCTTTGCAGGTCATCTAAGGAGCCCGCTACGGCTTACCAGCTGTATGACAACTCCTAAGATCAAACTGAAAACCTTAACAAGATGTAACCTGCTCCAACCAAGGTCTACTATCAAGGACTTTCTACAAGACTGAAGCAACATATACAGGAGAAGGAATAGAGAAGCATAAAACAAAAACACTGAAAAATGAAAAAGAATGGAGGAATAAAACAAATGGAGATCATCTGTAAAGACTTTTTTTTTTTCTCTCAGCCTGAGAATGAAGGAGGAGGAAGAAGTGGAGACGGAGAAGGAGTAGTGGTGGTAAAGGTGGCGGTAGAGAGATCTCAAGCCTCCTCCTCTGCTTCTTCATTGAAATCTTCCTCTTCTTCTGCTGTAGCATCTTGGTACTGTTGGTACTCGGAGACAAGGTCATTCATGTTGCTTTCAGCCTCTGTGAACTCCATTTCGTCCATACCCTCTCCCGTGTACCAGTGGAGGAAAGCCTTGCGACGGAACATGGCAGTGAACTGCTCCGAGATGCGTTTGAACAGCTCCTGGATGGCGGTGCTGTTGCCGATGAATGTGACTGCCATCTTAAGGCCGCGTGGTGGGATGTCACACACTGCCGTCTTGACATTGTTGGGGATCCATTCTACGAAGTAGCTGCTGTTCTTGTTCTGGACATTAAGCATCTGCTCGTCAACCTCCTTCATGGACATGCGACCACGGAACACTGCTGCCACTGTCAGATACCGGCCGTGGCGTGGATCACAGGCAGCCATCATGTTCTTGGCATCGAACACCTGCTGAGTGAGCTCAGGCACGGTTAGCGCACGGTACTGCTGACTACCTCGGCTGGTCAGAGGAGCGAACCCTGGCATAAAGAAGTGGAGACGTGGGAAGGGGACCATGTTGACTGCCAGTTTGCGAAGATCAGCATTCAGCTGGCCTGGGAAACGTAAGCAGGTGGTGACTCCACTCATGGTAGCACTAACCAGATGGTTCAGGTCTCCATAGGTTGGGGTGGTCAACTTCAAGGTGCGGAAGCAGATGTCGTAAAGGGCTTCATTGTCAATGCAGTAGGTCTCATCTGTGTTTTCAACCAGTTGATGAACAGAGAGTGTGGCGTTGTAGGGTTCCACAACAGTGTCGGACACCTTGGGGGAGGGCACAACACTAAAGGTGTTCATGATACGGTCAGGATACTCTTCTCGGATTTTGCTGATGAGAAGTGTGCCCATACCAGATCCGGTACCACCACCCAGGGAGTGTGTGAGCTGGAAGCCCTGAAGACAATCACAGCTCTCTGCCTCCTTTCTCACCACATCTAGAACGGAGTCTACCAGCTCAGCTCCTTCTGTGTAATGGCCCTTAGCCCAGTTGTTGCCAGCACCACTTTGTCCTGAAGAAGGAAGAAAAGTGTTAAGTATAATATACTCTTGGAGCTATTATTAATCTTAATCAGCCTTATTAAAACTGAGATAAGCAGTCACATTCAATAAACAGTGCAAAGTGCAAATGGTAACTGCAAACTGCATAAACCAATCTCAGAGCAAGCAATCAGAATTCCAGACCGGAAAAAATATAGTTTCTGCTATAAGTGCTGGATTTTGAACTTAAAGATTCGCAGTTTGCCCAAAATAAGTCTTTTATTTTGCTGCTGAGACAAAATACTGTATTTTAATACAACTAAGCTACTTTTCCAAGAAAGGACATCATGGTATATCGCAGCTTTTCTTTTTTTAGGTTTCCTACGTTTTTAGACTCTTGAAGTACTTAAAATAATATATACGTAAAATTATATTTTCTTTAACTTAGTAAAGCTTACCAAATACAAAATTGTCGGGCCTGAATATCTGTCCGAAGGGTCCTGATCGGACAGAGTCCATTGTTCCTGGCTCCAGATCGACGAGGATGGCTCTTGGGACATATTTGCCACCTGGATAAAAAATAAATAAAAAAAATATATAGGTAAGAATCTGACTATAGAAATGCCAAAACAAATACTGTCCTTTGATTTTAATCTATGGCACCACTGGCTACAGCTTTGTTAGCAAGCATGTCATTTAGAGAAATGCAAGCCGCAAGCCACTCCCCCTTTTGACATTTAGAGCTCTAGGGAGGGAAACAACAATAAAAACTCCTCAAAATTCTAAACACATTTTAAAAATGACAACTAAAGAAGCATTCAGGGATCATTCACACTAAGTGACTTGGTAAAAAGCCACATTGGACCATGCAGGCTAATGTGTAAAGTCCAGCAGGGGGCAGTGCACTGTTCCTTTTATTTGTCACATAATGACACTTCATTCGGGGGAGCCTCACCGAGGAGGGTTCTGTCTTGGCAGTCCCTCCGAGGATGTTTGGCCATGTGGTTTCGGCTGCATGGGCCATAGTGGGGTCCTAGTGGTTTCGGCTGCTTGGACTCCAATAACTCTTTTCCCTGTCTGGAGCCTAACGCCCCGGGGGATCAGAGCTGGGTCCTCCGCGGAGGACCAATTGACGATGGCACCCATCGCAGTTTTTTGTGTTTCACTCTTTATGTGTGTGCACATTTTTTCCTGCACCGGGTGAAGTTTTTGGGTTGTGTTTTGCACGCCACAGGCTTTTCAAAAAAAAATGACACCTTATTCATGTTTCTGCAGAGCAGTGTGATAATATGTGGTGACATTCAGTGCACTGCAGCAAAAATACAAGTCTTAATTTTTCTGCATTACATACGATAACAGTGTTGTGGTGTGAATGAACAAACTTATAAACAGCTTTATTAAGCTGTACAGTACAGGAAGCAACAATGTGTAGCAGACCATATTAACCAATCTAAATTCTCAGAAGACAATGAGTCATTGGATGCTACAGACTGCTGAACGGTGCACAATAATAAAACGTGTGAGCAAGGTAGTCAATGCAAAAAAAGAAAAAAAAATACCTGTACTCAATAAATGCAAATAAAATTAGTAATAAGTAGAAGTCCAGCCTAAGGGTCTTTTCACACTAGCGGACCGTTCGTCCGCTCATTACAAGTCCGTTTACGGACTTGTAATGAGCCCCTATGGGAGCGGATCCATTAGCGGATGATGCATCCGCTAACGTCCGCTAGATCCGCATCCGTTTTTGCGGACGGAAGAGTGTCCTATTTTTCTTCCGTCCGGCCAAACGGATCGGATGCAAACGGACAGACGGTCCGTTTCCATCCGACTCCCCATAGGGGAGAGCGGAGGAGAGATGGGGCAGTCCCTGCACAGTGTGCGGGGACCGCCCCGTCCGCCGACAGCTGAGCGGAGACCCCCCCGCTGAGCTGACGGGCACACGGAGCAGACCGAAAAACGGTCCGCTCCGTGTGAAAGGACCCTAAACCAAACCAGTCCTAAAAATGCCCCCTTTCTCTTCTTAACACCTATCCTGACTAACCTGTGTTAAAAAAAAGATGCATATACTTACCCCATTTTTAGCACGCTCTGGCCTGGTCACGTTATCTGGTTCCTGTGTGTCAGCCAGTGGAGGCTGCAGGGGAGAGGAGGGATCACTAACAATGCCTTGGGCATTGGAGGCTGTTGTGACTCTACCGCTCTGGGAAATCCAAGCTGTTAAGCGCCCTCTCCTTCCCCCTGCAGCTGCTGCTCCATGGATAGAGGAACATGTGATCAGACCAGTGTGGGCTGAAAATAGTTTTATTTTTTTGTGTTTTTTTTGTTGTTGTTCTTTACACACAATGAAATGTACTTAGCATGCTAATGAATGGCGAACGAAGGAAGGCAAAATATAATTAGATTTCTTTTTTATGGATACCTGTGCTGACAGAAATATGGGGACACTCACTGTTGATTTGTCTTTTTTACAAGAAAATGGCAGCTATCTAATGCCACGTATTTCATGACTAGAAAAATTGCATTTTTTAAATTGGTCGTGAAAAACGGTCGTGTGTAGGCTTTAACGACGGGGGGGAAAAAAACGTGCATGCTCAGAAGCAAGTTATGAGAAGGGAAATTTGCATAATCAGCCCAAAGGATGGCGCCATTGGAATGGAACTTCCCCTTTATAGTGCCGTCATACGTGATTAAATTAAAGCCTCTTGGAGTAAACACAAAAGTAAACAAGCATAAAAGTACCATCATCCTAAATATCAATAGAATAAATCAAATATAACTGGGACCCCAAAGGTAACCCAGAAATAATTTGGAAAAAGGGGGGGTGGGCGGGTGGACTATAGCGGTACTGCGTACAAGAAGGTACAAGGGAACATGGACTGAGGTTAAAAATTACAATTGTTTATTATAATGAACAAGTAGGACTACTTGTCCTACTTGTTCATTATAATAAACAATTGTAATTTTTAACCTCAGTCCATGTTCCCTTGTACCTTCTTGTACGCAGTACCGCTATAGTCCACCCGCCCACCCCCCCTTTTTCCAAATTATTTCTGGGTTACCTTTGGGGTCCCAGTTATATTTGATTTATTCTAGTGCCGTCATACGTGTTGTACGTCACCGCGCTTTGCTCAAGCATTTTCTATCACGATTGTGTGTATGCAAGGCAGGCTTGAGAGGAATCACGTCGAGAAAAACATTGTTTTTTCCATGACATGAATAACGGTCGTGTGTACGCGGCATAATGGTTTCAATCATTTTGGTGTCACTCACCAGGAACAAGTATGCAGGAGTATTGACTTTATTTACTGTATGCATGCTCCAGGTCAGTAAATCAGAAATACAGAAGAGAAGGAAATATCGGTAAGTACCAGGCAGCTAGCATCTTCATAAGGAGGTCTACAGAACATCTGTATTTCTCACGGCACTATTTTGCTGCATTCTAGACCTTGCTAAAGCTTCGAAGTATCTGTATAGGCGTTTCCAGTCCTGACCAAGTTATGTGCCGTCACCACAAAGGAGTTCCATAGGATTAAAGTATGTTTGAGGGGGACTCAGATTACCTGTTGCCTCATTGTAGTAGACGCTGATCCTGTCCAGCTGCAGGTCGCTGTCTCCATGGTATGTTCCTGTTGGGTCGATTCCGTGCTCGTCACTGATGACCTCCCAGAACTGTAAAGAAAGATGAAATAAACTTTAAGGAACATGTCACTGAAGGTGCTCAGTGTCACAATCTGATCTGGCAGACAGAAACAGGAAGCTCCAACCACATCCTCATTCTGATGCTTTTTAACCTGAATACATCTGCAGATTCACTTCAAGTGTCCTCCTACCCAAAACTGGTATTTCAGTTACTGGTGGTTGATGGTCATGTGAGTTACCCACAAAAGTCGTTAATCCCTCAAGAACCCTGGTGACCAGATAGTACTCGCCAACGTACGAGTCTCTAGCTGGGAACCCACTAGCAGGTGTGACACATATGGGATCTCGGGCTTCAAGGGAAAATGCAGAGGTTTTGAGAAACCAGATTGGGGTTTATTGCAGGCATGCATGGCCACTAGAAGTGAGGCTTATGCACCCCACTTGATTTATGTTTACTGATTGTGTATGCTGCAGTAGGATCAATGTGATATTGTGGCAATGGAGACCTAAGCAAGGAACTCTAGCAAAGAAATTTTGCCCCACAACCATTAACATATTTAAGAGGCCAGTGGGAGACTCAACCCACCCATAATCAAATCATATGTTGTGGTTGGACTGACCCTTCAAATCAGGGGTCTCCAAACTTTCTAAACAAAGGGCCTTCAGGCTACCAGACTAGTGGCAGCTGAAGTAGAATGTCTTGGTGTCCAGTGGGAGTAAACAATGCCCTATCTTTGGTGTCAGTGGGAGTAAAAGTGCCCCATTGTTGGTGGCAGTGGGAGTAAAAGTGCCTCATTGTTGGTGGCAGTAGGAGGAATAGTGCCCAGTCATGGTGTCAATGGAAGGAATTCTGCCCCATTGTTGGTGTTAGTGTCTTCCAAGTGTCCTGGTGTCCAGTGGGAGTAAACAATGCCCTATCTTTGGTGTCAGTGGGAGTAAAAGTGCCCCATTGTTGGTGGCAGTGGGAGTAAAAGTACCTCATTGTTGGTGGCAGTAGGAGGAATAGTGCCCAGTCATGGTGTCAATGGAAGGAATTCTGCCCCATTGTTGGTGTTAGTGTCTTCCAAGTGTCCTGGTGTCCAGTGGGAGTAAACAATGCCCTATCTTTGGTGTCAGTGGGAGTAAAAGTGCCCCATTGTTGGTGGCAGTGGGAGTAAAAGTGCCTCATTGTTGGTGGCAGTAGGAGGAATAGTGCCAATGGAAGGAATTTTGCCCCATTGTTGGTGTTAGTGTCTTCCAAGTGTCCTGGCGTCCAGTGGGAGTAAACAATGCCCTATCTTTGGTGTCAGTGGGAGTAAAAGTGCCCTTTTCGTTGACATCATTGGGAGAAATAGTGCACCATCCTTGGGAGAATAGTGCCCCAAGGGCCAGATAAAGGCAAGCCAAGGGCCGAATCTGGACCCTGGGCCACAGTTTGGAGACCATGGCTTTAAATAAAGTAGCTTAAGGCGGAGTTCCACCCAAAAGTGGAACTTCTGCTTATATGCTTCCTCCCCCCTCTGGTATCAGATTTGGCACCTTTTAGGGGGGAGTGGGCTGCTTCCCCACTTCCGGGAGACGAGCTGTGGCCTGATCTCCCAGAAGTCCCCCCCCCCCCCCGCCAGGCCAATTATAAAGCACAGTGCGCTTCGCGTATGCAAAGTAGGGAACCAGCAGTGAAGCCAGAAGGCATCACTGCCTGGTTCCCTTACCAGGAAGGGTAGCGGCAGCACCCGGGAGCTGATCCGAAGATTGACTGGGGTGCCAACATCACGGCTCCCTGGATAGGTAAGTGCCCTAATATTAAAAGTCAGCAGCTACAGTATTTGTTGCTGCTGACTTAATTTTTTTGGCCCATGCTGAACCTTCTCTTTTTTTTTTTATCCAGAAAAAAGTTTATTGAGACACAGGTAAAAAAGAGACATACATCGAGATTTCAAATATATAGATAAGATCCAAAACAATCAGTCACATATTCTATTAGAGAAATACCTGCCCACTGCACCATCCATATACATATTATTCACAGAGCCCAACCATGCTCTCCTCCACCTCCCATTGTATGCATCTCCCCACTCTCCTTAAAGGGGTCCTGTCTCGGTGTACTCCCCAGGGTTAATTGACCAGGCCCAGGAGCCTGCCCATAACCAGATCCACCGGGGCCAGTCCCGGTACATCCAGCCAAGCACCCCACAGCTTCTCAAATTTCTGAGGGCATCCCCTGTGCTGGTATATTACCTTCTCCTTCCTGAGCATTTCCCCCACTACATTGATCCATTCTTTCAAACTAGGGGCTTCCTCCGATATCCAATGAGACATTATTAGCTTACGGGCTGTGAATAGAGACCTAATTACCGCCACTCTAGTACCCTCTTCCCATTCCAATTCTTCCAGTATGAGCAGCAGACAATGTTTTGGGTCAGTGGGCAGCGAGACCTGGAACACCCTATTCACGGTGTCCACCACTCCCTTCCAGTATGTGTGGAGCTTCGGGCATCTCCACAGTAGGTGAATCAGGTCCCCATGATCTCTCTTACACCTAGTGCATAGTGGGGTGGGTCGTAGCCCCATGGTAAACAATCTGTGAGGGGTGTAGTACACCCTCAGTAGTAAATACAGTTGCGACACCTTGTGGGAAACATTCAGAGAGCAAATTGGTACAACCCGGAGTGCCTCCTCCCACTGCTCGCCGTCCATCGGGCCCACTTCCCCCTCCCACTTGGCCCTCACTTTCAGCGGGTGTTTGGTCAAGAAGCTATGTAGCAGCATAATATAGCATTGAGATATAAACCCCTTGGTATTAGCTGCCCTTGCCATCAAGTTAAACAAAGGGGTAGGGGAGGGGGTCCACTCTGAGGCTCTACTCTGGGCCTTCACTGCATGTCTGAGTTGCATATAGTAGAACCTCATCGACTGAGGAAGCCCAAAAAGGCCCTGCAAGGTCTCGAAGGAGAGCAGTTCCCCGTTTCTAAATATCTGCCCCAGATAGACCACTCCATACCTCCTCCAAAGTGCCCCATGCTGCAGTCTAGCGAGTTCCGGGTATGAGTCATTGGACCAAATGGGACTGTAGTCTGTGAATCCTGTCACCCCCTGTAGATACCTAGCCTTGTTCCAAACTTTTTGAATAAGGTTATATGTCGGGTATTGTTTATTCGGTTTCCCAAACGCTAGTGATTCCAGAGCAGACGTCACCGACTCACCCCCAACTGTGTGAAGCATCACCAGTTCTGAGGAGCCGGGTCCCTCCCCCTCCCTCTCCTGCCCAGTATGGACTGTACCTATCAAATGCTGCATCTGAGCGGCTATGTAGTACAGCCATGGGTTGGGCAGGGCGAGCCCTCCTTCATCCTTTGGGCACTGGAGATGCTCCAATTTAATCCTAGGTGTGCGGTTTTTCCATATGAGCGAGCGAAACAGTGAGTTAACAATTCTAAATACTTTTAAGGTTATCACTATGGGGGCGTTATGCAGCACATAAAGCAACTGGGGCATGAGGATCATTTTGATCAGGTTCACCCTACCTGCAACTGACAGGCAGAGCGAATTCCACGTCTTAATGCGGTCACGGAATTTTAGCAGCAGCGGGGACACATTCAGTCTTCCATACTCACATATCCTGGGCGTCACCTGGATACCCAGGTATTTGAATGAGGCAGACAAAGGCACCGTAAGAGAGGCCGGTGGGGCCCCCCCTTTATCGATAAGCATCAGTGAGGATTTTGTCCAGTTTATCTGTAGCCCCGAAAATCTACCAAACTCTCCTATTAGGGCCATGGCCCCTCTCAGCGAGCCCTCTACGTCTCCAAGCAGAATCATAGTGTCGTCCGCATATAGCATAATTTTCTCTTGTTTGTCTCCGTATCTAAACCCTACTACCTCCGGGCTGGCTCTAATCTTAATTGCTAGGGGTTCTATCGCCAGGGCAAAAAGTAGAGGCGATAATGGGCATCCCTGCCGCGTGCCCCGTCCCAGGGAAAAAGTCTGCGACACCGCCCCAGACGACCGGATGGCAGCCTGTGGATTATAATATAACAACCGGACCCAGGAAATGTAAGCGTCTCCAAACCCGAACCTCCCGAGGACCTCCCATAAGTATTCCCACTCGACGCTATCGAAGGCCTTCATAGCGTCCAGTGAGAGCAAAGCCCTTTGTCCCATATTATCAGCCGGGGACTGCATATTAAGAAACAGTCTACGCAAGTTGACAGCCGTCGACTTGTTAGGCATGAAGCCCGCTTGGTCCGGGTGGACCAGGCTAGTGATGACCCCGTTCAGCCTAATCGCTAGCATTTTAGCTAATAGCTTGATATCGCTCTGTAGCAGCGATATCGGTCTGTAGGAGCCCGGGTCTAAAGGGTCCTTGTCGGGTTTCAGTATTAACACGATGTTTGCCGTAGCCATAGAGGCAGGCAAAATCTGTCGCTCCCTTGCTGCGTTAAAGACCGTTAAAAGTTTTGGGAGGAGGATGTCCGCATAGTGTTTGTATATCTCCATGGGCAAGCCATCTGCCCCCGGAGCTTTACAGTTGGGGAACTCGGCTAACGCCGCCTGCAGCTCCTCCAAGGTAAAGGGGGCGTCCAGGGCCCTCCGCTGTGCAAGTCCCAGTCGGGGGAAGTCAATGTCATGTAAGTAGGTCAGTAGGTCTGTCCGGGTAAACTGCTCCGTGGGGAGGTACAACGTCTCATAGAATCGTGCTAGCTCTGCCAAAACCAGGTCTGGGGAGTTCACTATCTTGCCCTCCCTAGTTTTGATTGCCCCAATACTGGGAGATCTTTGTTGGGAGTTGGCTATCCTAGCCAGCATGCGCCCTGTACTTTCGCCCTCTTCAAAGAAAGCCAGTCTGGAGAAAAATAGTTTCCGTTCTGCCTTGGAGGACAGCAGCCGCTCATATGCTGATTGAGCGGACTGCCATGCCTCCCTGGCAGCCTCCGTCGGGGTTTGCACAAAAGTCTCCTCCAGGGCCGCAACCTGTTTTTCAAGGTCCTCTCTGAGCCCGGAAGAGTCCCTTTTCACCCTGGTAATTTCACGGATAAGTAACCCCCTCACATACGCCTTAAATGCGTCCCACCGCTCAGCTGGGGATTCGGCAAACTCTCTATTATCAAGAAACTCCCGCATGCTCCGCTCCACCTCCTCGTGTGACAGGAATAATTTCAGCCAAAAGGCGTTAAACTTCCATGGGGCCCTAGGAAGTGTAGATGGAGGGGAGATAATTAGTCTAGTCACTAAGTGTGAGTGGTCTGAGACACTACGGGGCTTATAAACCACATCTGAGATGGATGGGAGCATTGCAGAGTTACTCACTGCCAGGTCTATCCTGGACAGAGTCCCGTGCGTTTTGGAGAAGCAGGAAAACTGCCTCTCTAGCGGGTACCTTAACCTCCACACATCAACCCACCCCACCTCATTGAGCAGTCTTAGCAACGGAGATTCCCTCGAAGTGGCAGAGACCCCAGAACCGGGGTGTCTGTCCGCGGAGGGACTCAGCCAACAGTTAAAATCCCCCACTATCAGTAGCGGCAGGTCCGGCCTGCTCTCCAAATAGGCGAGCAACAGCCGGAGCACCGCCACCGTAAACGGCGGGGGTATATAAATACAAGCCAATATACAGTGCAGTTTACCCACCCGGCAATGCAGGAATACAAACCGACCTTCATCATCTACCCGCACATCTAGTTCCTGAAAGTCAATTGAGGCATGTATCATTACACTCACACCCCTAGAGTACGAGGTGTGAGTAGAATGGTAGGCCCTGCCCACCCAAGCATATTTAAGGCAACATTGTGTTTCAGTGGTTAAATGCGTTTCTTGCATACACAGGATCATGGGATGATACTTCTTCAAACAAGTAAACACCATCATACGTTTCAGTGGGGAGCCTAGGCCCCTCACATTCCAAGAGATTATGGGCAGTTCAGCCATTGGAGAAAAAAAAACATGGGTTAACTGGCAAAGACATTCTGAGTGGGGGCGGCTCCCCCCCAAGGGATGGCAATTTCAAGCAGGTACTGGAAGTCCCGGGCATGATTAGGAATATACAGTCATAGTTCCATGGTGCAGTAGCAGTCAAACAGTGTTCTCGATGAAGAAGGTAAATTTGCAAAGAACTAAAGGCCCGGGCCGACAACGGTTCAGACCCGTACTTCCGGCCTACAATCTGTAAACAACACATTAGTCTGAAAAAAGAAAAGAAACGAGTCCAGGCCGCCAACCGGGCAGACCCCGCGGCTCCAACAGGGAGCGGACCCCCAAAAGGCACATTTCCTCCACGTTTCATGTGGAGAGATCGCATTTTCCTTGCAACTTCACAAGATGACTCAGAGTTCACATCCTAATATAACTTCTCCCAGCAGAACATTGCAGATACACAGGTGACATGAAAAAGATAGAAACTCACTTTTGTGTGGAACTGTAAGAGTGTAGGCAACAGAGTGAGTACCTCCATCAGGGGGGGGGGGGGGGCATCCATCAATCCCCCCATACGTGGGTGCGCAAACAGTGCACTAAAGAGGCATGGCAAAGGAGCCCACCACAGCCTCCGCAGGATCATTCTCCCTCCTCTTCTCTGTCTCGGTGGCGCAGGGCCTGTTCATTGCGATCCAGCCATACCGCAGCATCCTGGGCCGATTCAAAAAAGTGGGTCTGCCGGTCAGCGGTGACCCTCAACTTAGCGGGGTAGAGCATAGCGTAAGGTAGTTGTAGTGCACGTAAACGCCTTTTCACGTCAGAGAATTTGGCTCGCCGACGCTGTACCTCTGCTGAGAAGTCCGGGTAGAAGGACACCCGTACTCCGTTCACCCGGACGTTGGCCTTCTCCCTGGCATGTCTCAGCACCGCCTCCCTGTCCCTATAGTGCAGTAAACGGGCCAGGATGGGTCTGGGGGGTGCGCCAGGCTGCGGTGGGCGACCAGGTGTGCGGTGCGCCCGTTCAACTGTAAAAAATGGGGAGAAGGCCTCCTTTCCAAATACTTCCACCAGCCAACTTTCAATAAAGGTGGTGGGGTCCCGGCCCTCCGTTTTCTCCGGCAACCCCACTATGCGTACATTATTCCGGCGTAATCTGTTCTCGATGTCATCTGCTCTAGCATTAGTGTCTCTGGCTAGCTGATGTGCTGCATGTGCCTCACGAGCAACTGGGGGCAGCTTGTCCTCCACCTCACTCACCCTGCTCTCCACAGCCGTTGTGCGTTCCCGGATCTTTTGTAGATCTTGTCTCAGCAGGGACACGTCTTCTCTGAGGCCCCCAAACTGTTCCTTAAGAGTATTCACTGACGCGGTGCAGACATGAACCGCTCTTAGTATCTCAGCTAGGGTCGGTTGCTCTTGCTCAGGGTCCCCAGTCTCCACACTAGCAGCAGCCGGGAATGTCATAGATTGATCCCCTGTATCAGCCCGATCAACACTTCCCCAGGCCCCCCCATCCAGGTGTCCCTGAGAGGCCTGCGGCTCCGCACCCCCCCCTTCATCCTGATCCGGGTGGCCCCCCAGCTTTTGGGTATAATAGGTCATGTCCCTCGGGTACTCCTTACCCTGTAACTTTGCAGCCTTTTTGCTGGTCCCTTCCTTGGGCTTGTCGGCGCCTCGTGGTGTGCGGAGAGCCTGGGCCGCGCCGGCGCCATCTTGGATTTCTAGCGCCGGCCAATCTTCCTTTTTTTTGGTCATTCCGCGGGTGCAGAGAGCCGGTGGGTGGACCGGGAGGGTGACCGGGTCGGTAGCCAGCGGGAGAGCCGTTTAGATCCGTCGGATCGCTGCTGGGAGAGGATCAATAGCAGGTGCTGCGGAGGAGCTGTGAGACACACGTCTTCTCACATGCCGGTCTTGGCCACGCCCCGCTGAACCTTCTCTTTAAGTTCACAGATCAGAGTGCCAACACCAATGCAACACAGTAACTTGATTGAACTGGTGGGTTTTAAGGTTCTTCTGGGAAATGTGAACAAAACATTCCTAGGAGCTCTGTGTGTATGAATCATGTGCAGTCTTGTGCTATGTCTGATTCTGTGGCTCTACAATGCTATCCCTACTCTATGGAACGCAGACCTACCCTCCACCCTCCCTCTGCTGCTTTACTTGAGCGTACTGTGGTTTGGCCTCCCCTCCTCCACCCTCCACATCGACAGAGGAAATTGGAGAACAATACAGCCTTACAAATACAGAGGGGACGCAAGGGGATGTGACACTAGGCCCAGTCACCCCAAATAAAGTCACTTGCATAGCAAGCGAGATCAGCAATCCAAAAGAACATTTTGTTTGTAACGTGGTCAACGAGAGTCAAAGCGAGGTCATTATCTATTATTGATCCTATGAAGGACCCATATACTGTATGATTATAAATGGGTAACGATATTGATTGATTGGCATGGGGTCCTCGGTCAGTGCCCCAATGGTCAGTCCGCCCTTGGTACATAATGTATATATGGAAGTGTCTGCAGGGCCCTCTGATTTGGTAATGAAGTGTATTGTAACGCCTTGTACACACGAGGGAATTTTTCCGCTGAACATGGTCCAACGGACCATTTCAGCCGAAAAATCCGCTCGTCTGTAGGGGCAAACAGACCGTTTTGGCCGGATTCCTCCGGCGGAAAAGTTTCAAAGCATGCTTTGAAATTTTTCTGCCGGAGAGCTGCCCGTCGGATATGTCCGCTGGTTAGTACGGCAAACCAGCGGACATATCTGCCCGCACATGCGTCGTATCCTGTGAATGGATTCGACGCAGGCGCGCGGAAGTGTTTACTTCCTGGTGCAGTGACGTGGCGGCGTCAACGTCACCGCCGCGTCACCGCGCTGTCTGCCGGCGGGGAATTTGATCCGATGGTGTGTACAGCCATCGGATCAAACAGCCCGGCGTAAATATGCGCTGTAAACGGTCCGGGGACCATTTACAGCGGATATATTCCCTCGTGTGTACAAGGCCTTACTGTGTTGTCTGCCATTGTAAAGTGCTGTGCAACCTGTTGGCGTGATATGAAACGTGTATTATATAATAATAATTTGTCCATTTATCCCTATCTATTAATGCATGTATGTAATAAACTCTCTTCATAGAGAATCTCATATATATATACAGTGCGGAAAATAAGTATTTGAACACCCTGCTATTTTGCAAGTTCTCCCACTTGGAAATCATGGAGGGGTCTGAAATTGTTATCGTAGGTGCATGTCCACTGTGAGAGACATAATCAAAAAAAAAAAATTCCAGAAATCACAATGTATGATTTTTTTAACTATTTATTTGTATGATACAGCTGCAAATAAGTATTTGAACACCTGAGAAAATCAATGTTAATATTTGGTACAGTAGCCTTTGTTTGCAATTACAGAGGTCAAACGTTTCTTGTAGTTTTTCACCAGGTTTGCACACTGGATCTTCTCTAGATCAGTCAGGTTTCTGGGCTGTCGCTGAGAAACACGGAGTTTGAGCTCCCTCCAAAGATTCTCTATTGGGTTTAGGTCTGGAGACTGGCTAGGCCACGCCAGAACCTTGATATGCTTCTTACAGAGCCACTCCTTGGTTATCCTGGCTGTGTGCTTCGGGTCATTGTCATGTTGGAAGACCCAGCCTCGACCCATCTTCAAAGCTCAAACTGAGGGAAGGAGGTTGTTGCCCAAAATCTCGCAATACATGGCCCCGGTCATCCTCTCCTTAATACAGTGCAGTCGCCCTGTCCCATGTGCAGAAAAACACCCCCAAAGCATGATGCTACCACCCCCATGCTTCACAGTAGGGATGGTGTTCTTGGGATGGTACTCATCATTCTTCTTCCTCCAAACACGGTTAGTGGAATTATGACACAAAAGTTCTATTTTGGTCTCATCTGACCACATGACTTTCTCCCATGACTCCTCTGGATCATCCAAATGGTCATTGGCAAACTTAAGACGGGCCTTGACATGTGCTGGTTTAAGCAGGGGAACCTTCCGTGCCATGCATGATTTCAAACCATGACGTCTTAGTGTATTACCAACAGTAACCTTGGAAACGGTGGTCCCAGCTCTTTTCAGGTCATTGACCAGCTCCTCCCGTGTAGTCCTGGGCTGATTTCTCACCTTTCTTAGGATCATTGAGACCCCACGAGGTGAGATTTTGCATGGAGCCCCAGTCCGAGGGAGATTGACAGTCATGTTTAGCTTCTTCCATTTTCTAATGATTGCTCCAACAGTGGACCTTTTTTCACCAAGCTGCTCGGCAATTTCCCCATAGCCCTTTCCAGCCTTGTGGAGGTGTACAATTTTGTCTCTAGTGTCTTTGGACAGCTCTTTGGTCTTGGCCATGTTAGTAGTTGGATTCTTACTGATTGTATGGGGTGGACAGGTGTCTTTATGCAGCTAATGACCTCAAACAGGTGCATCTAATTTAGGATAATAAATGGAGTGGAGGTGGACATTTTAAAGGCAGACTAACAGGTCTTTGAGGGTCAGAATTCTAGCTGATAGACACGTGTTCAAATACTTCTTTGCAGCTGTATCATACAAATAAATAGTTAAAAAATCATAAATTGTGATTTCTGGAATTTTTTTTTTTTGGATTATGTCTCTCACAGTGGACATGCACCTATGATGACAATTTCAGACCCCTCCATGATTTCCAAGTGGGAGAACTTGCAAAATAGCAGGGTGTTCAAATACTTATTTTCTGCACTGTATATATATATATATATATATATATATATATATATATATATATATATATATAACACACACACACATATACAGTAAAACCTTGATTTGAGAGTAACTTGGTTTGAGAGCGTTTTGCAAGACAAGCAAAATGTTTTAATAAATGTTGCCTTGATATACAAGCAATGTCTTGATATAAGAGTAGCGTCATGTCACAACAGATTATAAAAAAGAAGAGAGGAGCCTCTAAGTGTATCAATATGGTTACATTTAATGAAAGCACAACATTTACCAACTTGCTACACTAGAGGTGCCTCTCTTCTCTTTTATACCCTGTAAAAAAAAAAAATGCTTTGATATACAAGTGCTTTGGATTACCAGCATGTTTCTGGAACGAATTATGCTTGCAAACCAAGGTTTTACTAATATATATATATATATATCTTTAGATAGATATATCTCTGTCTATATCTATCCATAGATATATATATATATATATATATTTTATGTCTTTTTTATATAATATAATTTTGTTTTTGTATATAAATTGTTTATATCTACTGTCTGTATTGTATGTATCCATCTATTGTATTCATATTGTTAACTATGTTTCTATCTATCCTTTTCTATCTCTTCACTACACCCTTCACTCTCTTATCTATCTAGTATGTATCCCTGTATTATTAGTTTATTATATTCTGTACCATCATACTATTAATATTGTCATTTATATTAAACAACCTCTTGTATCCATTATTTAAATCTTATAGTATGCACAGATCTATGCTGCTCTGGGATAGATGGGGGGTGCAGGTTTACACCCCAGGGTGTGGCACTGCAGCTGTACCAGGCTGTCATCACCATACACTTACAATGTGTAGCACATATCCACGAATCTCAGCCATCGGTCACGCTGCCAGCCCATTATAATTGGAGGGTCCCCCTATCCTATTAATAGCCAGCAAACGACACAATACTCTGACACTTTAATCACCCAGTCTTGCAGCCATTAGGAAGAATAGTATTTCAGAATACTACAGCCAAACAAAGCTATTGCTAAAATATTAGCTTTTATATAGCAAAGACAAAAAGATTTATGTGGTAAAAAAAAAAAATGACATTAAATTAAGAAATGCAGCAGTTTAATATTTCTGTTTATTTGAATTGAAATAAGCAATTATGGCTTAATATAGAGGCTTCCCATGGTGAAGATGTACATTCTTGTACCCTGCAGATGGCTATGTGATGTGACTACACACCCTTCCCCTAATCTTCCCTGTAATAGCATTACTGGGCAGCTTTACTGCACTGCAGTTAGCGTCTACGTCACTAGCATTTTTTTTTTCCGGGGGGATTTAGGGGTAAATATAAAGGAATATGGGTGAGACCACTTCTAGGAAAAGAAAACATGCCTCCCAGTGGAGTTTTTGATATTAAAAAAAAAGTCAAAAATTCAATTTTTTTCTCTTTTAAGGAAACTCCCTCCCTATTTTAGAGGTTGCCTGAGAACAAAGACTGAAAATCTAGAGAGGAAGGAGGAGGTGGTCGGGGGAGGGGAAAGCTGTTGGCGCCATAGCACACAGATCTGTTAGCAAGAAGGGGGAATTTTTTTTTCTCAAATATATTCAAACATTTTATTAAACAAAAATCAGATTTTAATGTTTTAATAAGTGATATGTACATAAAAAAACTGTATTTAATAATATTGAAAATATGCAGCAAACGGAATTCCCTAAAAAGGTATTTTACAATGATAAAATAAAAATAAATAATAGTAAAAAGAAAATACTGTAAAAAAAAAAAAAAAAAAAAAGCTTAGTGTGCATTTCTAATTACTAGTCATTTTTTATTTTATTTATTTTTTAATTGGGTGATGGGGGTCATTTAAGGCATCTGACGTTTTCTTACTGGATTTCATTCTTTTATACTGGAATAGTATCTGCTCCCTATTCAGTCCCAGTTTCCGGAGTATTGCAGGCACATGGCTGTGCAATGTGGCATTTAACACTTCTGTACCTGGACGTCAGTTTGGATATAAAATCAAATGAAACATATAGAGGATCACAGCGGGGGAAAAAAATAAAAAATGAATAGAAGAAATTCCCTCCAAAAACGACATTACCCATTAAAATGTAGATACTGTTCAACAAATGTAATGAGAATATAGGAAATCAAAATAACTTTATCTGTATTGAGCAGCAAACATTCTTTTATTTAATAATATTAAATGTGTATGATATATAGGATCATTATATATAAATTACATGTTTTAATTGTATTTTTTTTAACCACTTTACCAGTATTTATTGATCACACTGGTTTTATTCATAATGACAATAAATAAATACTGCCCTCTACAGCTAAATAAATAAA